>JANAVB010000799.1:2386383-2556897 GCA_029216955.1 Iris pallida | reverse complement strand
TCTTATTCTTTCCTTCTATTTCTATTCTAACTTTTCTAATTCTTTCCTTCTATTTCTTCTATTTCCAATCTCATTCTCTCCTCTAATTCTTCTTTCTATCCATCTTATCATCTATATATTATATAATATATATATATATATATATATATATATATATATATATAGGCTTAATTGCTAATTGCTACCCTCAACACACACTTTTTCAAGTTGATACCCTAAACTTTTTTTCGTACAGATTGATACCTCACTATTTTTTTTTCAACATACCTAACATTTTAAAAAAATCCCAAAATGCCCTTATCCCTTCCCTCCCTCCACCCCCCCCCCACTCCGGCACCCCCCTGCTAGCTCCGGCCGACCCCCCCCCTCCTCGCTTCCGGCCGACCTCCCCCTCCCCCTCTTCCGCTTCCGGGCCACCTCCTGCCCCCGCCTCCCGCTCCGCACCCCCTTCCCCGCCCCCTCCTCCCGCTGCCGGCCCTAGGAGAGGCGGGAGCGGGGACGGCCGGAGCGAGAGGGGGGGGGGGATGGCCTGAAGCGAGCAGGGGGGTGGGGGGGGAGCTGCGGCCGGAGCTAGCAGGGGGGGGGCGAAGCAAGCACGGGGGAGGGGGGTTAGGGGTAGGGGCATTTTTGTCCAAAATAATATCCGGGTATCAAGTTGTTACAAAAAAAAGTTTAGGGTACCAAGTTGAAAAATGGTAATAGTTGAGGGTATCAAGTAGCAATTAAGCCATATATATATATATATATATATATATATATATATATATATATATATATATATATATATATATATATATATATATATATACATATATATCTATACTAGGGGGGTTAAAAAAAAATATATATATACATATATATCTATACTAGGGGGTTTTATGGGGTTAAAGGGGGTTTATAGGGGGTAACAAAGGGGGGAGAGCTGCTGCCCTGCTGCAGCTGCTACTACTGTAGCTTGCTGCTACTACTACTGCTGCTATAGCACTGCTGCTGCTGCTGTTGGCACTGCCAATGCTGCTGCTGCAGTTGCCCTCTTCTTCTTCTTCTTCTAATTCTTCTAATTTCTTCCTCTACTCTTCTCTCTCTCTCTCTCTCTCTCTCTCTCTATATATATATATAATATATATATATATATAGATATATATATATATATATATATATATATATATATATATTTTTCTTCCTCTACTCTTCTCCTCTCTCCTCTCTCTCTCTCTATCTTTATATATATATCCATATATCTATCTACACCAACACACACACTCATATATATATATAATATATATATATATATATATATATATATATATATATATATATATATATATATATAGTATATATACATACACACACACACATATCCATTTCCATATAAATACATACATATATCTATATATATCTATATATAAATACATACACACATAGATTATATATATATATATAAATACACACACACACATATCCATATCCATATAAATACATACATATATCTATATATATCTATATATAAATACATACACACATAGATATATATATATATAAATACACACACACTCTCTCTCTACCACACTAACACACACTTACTCTCACACACAACCACCACCACCCTCATGACAACACCACCACCACTCTCATTCCTCTACACACACACAAATTTAAATATAAATATATAATACATCCATATATATATATATATATATATATATATATATATATATATATATATATATATATATATATATATACCATTTTATTTAGAAAACCCCCAAATTATCCCTAACCTAGATTTCTAGGGAATCCTACAAAGTTTGTGGGCAAAGTGTAGAGAATCTCCCCCTCTATAATTATTGTGAAAGCAATAAATGGAGAAGAGTAATAAATGAAGAATTTATTACATACCTACGTTGGTTTTCTTGAAGGAAAGAAGAGCTTGGGAAGAAGAAGGAAATTTAGAGAGAGAGAGAGTGTTTGTGACTTAGTGTAGAAGAAAGGGGGGGGGGCTTCCATCTCATGGCCGGCCATGTGGGGGGAGGGGGGGGGGGGGGGGTTATTAGGTTGTGGGTTTGATCCAATAACCCTCCAACCCATTAAACTTAGGTTGGGTTGGTTCGGGTTTGGTTCGGTTTGTTTCGGTTTAAATTCTAAATACTAATCAAGCTCTAAAATGACTAATTAAGCCATGGAAATAGGGTTTATGGTTTCTAGCCTAATTATGATGGTATGTGGACCAAACCCAGCTAGTATGTGGGTCCCACTAGGGTCCAGGCTACCCGGGTCTCCAAATTAAGTCCAAATTGGATAAAATTCAAACCAACTCAAACAAATCCCTAAAAATCATATAAAATCAAATACAAATCCTAAAAAATTATAAAACTTGAAAATGATGAAAATACCCCTAATTCGAAAACTGGGGGTGACAAATCTATCCTCTTTAAAAAATTTCGTCCTCGAAATTCAAACGGTCGTACTCTTCTCTAAGTCAAGCACCCAACAATCAAGGTCTACTAAATTTATCCTAAGTTATATAACATGTAATCCAGAAAATCAGAACACATGCATGGTTTTAAATCTCTACAGTATCATGTTATTGCAGTCTTCATTGGGGTTTTATATTTAATCTAGCATGATCATCACATATGCAAACTAAAGGTACTAAGAAAGCAATCATCAATCAATGGGCGGAAAAAAACAGGTAAAAGAAAGAGCAAGACCCTACCTCCTAGTCCAATGCGTGCAGGATCCTCAAGTGCCATCGTAAAAGCCCTGTCCTGGCGGGGTATATCCCGCTGCTGGTGGAGGGCGTGGTGTGGCGCCATAGGTGGCCTACCCTGTGCTCCCTGAGCTGCACGGCGATGGTTCGAAGGACAATCCCTCGCCTGATGTCCCTCTGTGCCACAGTATAGGCACACACCCAAACGTCTCCTGCAAACCTCCCAGAGATGTCCGGACCTCTTACAGTAGTGGCAAGTAGGTGCCTGCTGCGTCGGTCCCTGCTGCTGCTGCCGGGGCACCTGCTGAACTGGTGCCCTAATTGGAGCAAAAATCTGCTGCGAGCGTTGCAAAATAGAATGATGCTGGAGTTGAGGACGCTTAGCAGCCCCTGCGCTGCTAGTAGTCCCCGAAAACAGATCACGGTCCCTCTTGGGGTTCAGGCCCCGCTCCAGCTCTACCTTGCGGGCCTCCGCATAGATCTGGGTATAAGTCTCATAAAAGGAGGGAATGAGGATCTTAATGTCCCAGATCAGCCCCTCTTTGAAATGGCTCTCCCTGATCTCCGGGTCTCGAACCATGTACTTCGCGTATCGGCTCAGACGGCCGAACTCTGCGGCGTACTCCTCCACAGATAAACTGCCCTGCTGCAGGTCCTGGAACTGCCGCACCAGGTCGATCTTGTCCGTAGGAGAAAAGAACTTTTCCTTGAAAAGGAGCTTGAACTCTGCCCAAGTACGGCCCTCTCCAGCTAGGGCTGGCTCGTTTCTGAACCAGGTGCGTGCAATGTCTAGCAACTGCAAACCTACCGCCTCGACCTTTAGGTCGTCTGCCAGGCGGGAGGCCCTCATCTGCCGCTCGATATCCTCGAGCCAATCATCTGCATAGACCACACCCTCGGTCCCGCTAAAGTCACGGGGCCCGAGCTTCTTGAAGTCCTGGATATCTCCGTACCTAGTACGCATCCCCGGATGCGGAGCCCTCTGCTCCACGGCTGCAAGGGCCAAATGATGGACATCCTCCATACCCTGATGCATCGCGTCTGTCTGCCTCTGCTGAGGCTCGGCCTGGGCTCTCTGAGTCTCCAATATCTGCTGGAGGAAAGTAAGCATCTGTCCCATATCTGTAGGCAGGGGAGGTGGAGGTGGAAGAACAGCTCCCATCACCGACGGAGGAGTCCCCTGCTGAGGGGGAGGGGGAGAACGCCCCCGACAGCTCCCGTCGCGGCCCCCGGCACTGCAGGAAGAGCACCCGTAGTGACCCCAGGGACGGTCATCGAGAGCGCTGGAGGAGTACCCCCGAGAACCCCAACAGAAGTCCCATCTGCAGGAGAAGTGACCGGAGCCTGTCCGCCAGAGGTAGCGGACCTCTCCGTCTCCCCGTGCTCCTCACCGGAAGAATGAGTCATAACCATCCTGGAGACAGATTGAAAAGAAGATATCAATATGGCACATGAAGGATTATATCAAAGGAGGACAGCTAGAATACAGTAAATCAATATCAAAGACGGTAAGCAAGATCAGCAAGGAAAGATCCTACTGTGATTGAGTACTCTTAGCCTATAGCCTATCTTAGATACGTACCGCAGGCTCGTAATAGCACTCTAAGTCGAGCGCCACTACGACATCGTACTAATTGCGACTTCAGGACCTGTGTGGGCCACCAAAAAAAATGTGTCACGACCCGTACCCGCTATAAGAACACGTGCACGTGACAACGCCCAGCCCTCACCATAAAAATGGCATGGAACGCTGTAGGTTTTCTACTCTAAACAGTTTATATATATATATATCAAAACCTGTCGAGAATATGGTCAACTCTGAACGGAGGACAAGCAATGAATATATATGAGTACTCAATCACAACTCTAAGATAATAAGTAAAGACTGAAAGATAAAGACAACAAGACTATAAAATATAACCTGTCAAGTCCATCACAAATAATATACAAGTTAAGTCCAAGTCTCTAATACAATTCCCAAAATATAATATAATAATAAGTAGTAAGCTGGAGACAAGGTCCAGTCCAAAATGTCTAGTCTAACTAAACTAAGCTAGAGGCTCGTCGGCGGAGCTAAGCCCTGCTGAACCAAGGTCTCCAAGTCTACGCCCACTACGTCAACCGGACCGTAGTAGGTAGGACAATCCTCCTCGCCACAATCTGTAAAATTTTATCAACATATCCAGTCAGGATGGAACGAGCACAAATCTCAAATAACAATTCTAGTTAGACGATATTGAAAATGTAGCAGTAAATAGAGAGAATCTACGAAGTAAATAATGTGTACATGAATCATGGTAAGGCATGTCAAGGCTATAATCTGAATAGTAAGAATAGGAAAACAGTATAAATCATGTACAACAATCTGGAACTATATCTATATGAGTTTAGTATTAGTTTCAACATAGTGATCGGCTTAGAACTTGATACAATGTTTGGCCTGGCTAATCATACGTGAGTGTATGAATTAACACTATACAATGATGATACAATATAATACTGTGGGGTATTGATCACATATATACGCTAACACCCCTATCCATGACTAATATAGTGGATCCAGTCATGACACGTCATGATATGTATTCTCTGAGGAGGTCGCGAGCCTACACAGGAATCGTATCTATACAATGAACAATAAACAATGAAGACTTGCCCAGTGTATTCCATATATAGGAGGAATAGCATCTTATGACGGGATCCAGACAAATATCAATCCGTGTGAACAATGTGTCAAGAGAACAAGGATAATCTGCACTAAATACTAGAAACAAAGACGATATCATAAAACAAAAATATTATCAGAGAATGTACTCGCCTGTACTGTTATGGATAAGTCGACTGAGTCCAAGAACAGTGCCTCGAGGACCTATAGATGAAATACTGTATCAATATAATGGTTTGGAAGTAAAATTAAGTCATACTGAGTCAAAATAGGTCAAGACATGTTAAACTAAGTCAATCTAGGTCAAACAAGGTCAAACTAGATTGTACAGGGCCAATCTAAGTCATATTAGGCCTAGCTAGGTCAAACTAGGTTAATGCAAGTCAAACGGAATTAATCTAGGTCGATTTAAGTCAACGGTTGACTTATAGTTGACTTTTGGTCAACTGGTCAACTCTGGTCAACTCTAGGTCAACCCTAGGTCAATCCTAGATCAATGGTGACTAATAGTTGACTTTTGGTCAATTGTCCAAGTTTTATGGAATTTGGGACTAAATTGGGTAAAGTGTTGACCCATAGTTGACTTTTGGTCTACAAAGTCAACCGTGGTCAACCGGGGTCAAGACTAGGTCTAGACGGCTATTTCTACTCATTACCAACCTCTACAACCCATATCCAAGTCCATCTTGGACTTGGAAACTCAAATCTTGGCCGTGGCCAATATCCTATTTTACCATTAAAATGGGTAAAATTCTAACTTAGGCAATTATCAAGTTAGCCTACCTACGCTTGATATTTTGACCCGTGCTCCCTAGGGTAGCAGGATACTAACCTATACATAGTTACCTACCAAGAGACCTAGGTAAAGTGGACGTCCAGTCCATGATACGGCCCATTGCCGATATCTTGAATATTTCAAGATACGCAATGGTATGGCGCGATACCGGCGCCCTACGACCCCGATTTCAACTCGGGAACCTACCCGCAAAATCTAATTCACGTATTCTAGGCCTACGCCAAGTTTCGTCGCGTTCCGATACTCGGAGCTCCGTTTCACCCCTTAACTCAAACTCCTTAAATCCTATTCTTCTAGTTCTTTTTCCTAATTCTTCCTATTCCTCTAATCCTTCTTCTTCTAACTTCTTCTACTTCTCCTCCTTACTAATTCCTATTCTCCTTTCCTATTCTCTCCTAATTTCTTCTCATTCCTTTCCTAACTTTTTTTATTCTTTCCTTCTATTCTATTCTAACTTCTTCTAATTCTTTCCTTCTATTTCTCTATTTCCTATCTCATTTCTCTCCTCTAATTCTTCTTTCTATCCATCTTATCATCTATATATATAATATATATTATATATATATATATATACATATATATCTATACTAGGGGGTTTTATGGGGTTAAAGGGGGTTTATAGGGGGTAACAAAGGGGGGGGGAGCTGCTGCCCTGCTGCAGCTGCTACTGCTACTGCTGCTATAGCACTGCTGCTGCTGCTGCTGTTGTTGGCACTGCCAATGCTGCTGCTGCAGTTGCCCTCTTCTTCTTCTTCTAATTCTTCTAATTTCTTCCTCTACTCTTCTCTCTCTCTCTTCTCTCTCGCTCTCCCCTTCTTCTTCTTCTTCTAATTCTTTCTACTATTCTCTCTCTCTCTCTCTCTCTCTCTCTTCTCTCTCTCTCTATTCTCTCTCTCTCTATATATATATATATATATATATATATATATATATATATATAATATATATATATATAATATATATATCATATCTATCAGATATCTATATTCTATCTATCTTTATATATATATCCATATATCTATCTACACCAACACACACACTCATCTATATATATATATATACATACACACCACACATATCCATATCCATATAAATACATACATATATCTATATATATCTATATATAAATACATACACATAGTATATATATAAATACACACACAACACTATCATATCCATATAAATACATATATATATCTATATATATCTATATATAAATACATACACACATAGATATATATATAAAAACACCACACCCCTCTCTCTACCACACTAACACACACTTACCTCCACACAACCACCACCACCCTCATGACAACACCACCACCACTCTCATTCCTCTACACACCACACAAATTTAAATATAAATATATAATACATCCACATCTCTATATATATATATATATATATATATATATATATATATATATATATATATATATATATATATATATATATATATATATATACCATTTTATTTAGAAAACCTCCAAATTATCCCTAACCTAGATTTCTAGGGAATCCTATAAAGTTTGTGGGCAAAGTGTAGAGAATCTCCCCCTCTATAATTATTGTGAAAGCAATAAATGGAGAAGAGTAATAAATGAAGAATTTATTACATACCTAGGTTGGTTTTCTTGAAGGAAAGAAGAGCTTGGGAAGAAGAAGGAAATTTAGAGAGAGAGAGTGTTTGTGACTTAGTGTAGAAGAAAGGGGGGCTTCCATCTCATGGCTGGCCATGTGGGGAGGGGGGGGGGGGGGGGGGGGGGGGGGTTATTGGGTTGTGGGTGTGATCCAATAACCCTCCAACCCATTAAACTTATGTTGGGTTGGTTCGGGTTTGGTTCGGTTTGTTTCGGTTTAAATTCTAAATACTAATCAAGCTCTAAAATGACTAATTAAGCCATGGAAATAGAGTTTATGATTTCTAGCCTAATTATGATGGTATGTGGGCCAAACCCAGCTAGTATGTGAGTCCCACTAGGGTCCAGGCTACCCGGATCTCCAACTTAAGTCCAAATTGGATAAAATTCAAACCAACTCAAACATATCCCTAAAAATCATATAAAATCAAATAAAATTCCTAAAAAATTATAAAACTTGAAAATGACGAAAATACCCCTAATTCGAAAACTGGGGGTGACAGCTGGCTGGGTCGAACGGCATGGAGGGAGGCTCGCCTGTGAGCTTAGCTCTGCTGCTTGCTTTTATTTTATTTGTTTTATTTTTCTTTTATTAATCCTATATTCATATATATCTACTAGTCATAACCCGTGCCCATAGGGCATGGTTCATTTAAGGTATTCCCCCTCAAAATCTTGGACCCCCCAATTTTAAACGAATAATAATAATTATGAGGCCCCCATCAAAATATTAAATCCCAACCACTGCTGGATGTGAAGGATTCCCCATAAAACCCCACTCTCAATAATGCTCATCCACAACCATTATGAGTGCAAACCCCACTCTTTGGATTCCCCATAAAACTCCACTCTCAATAATGCTCATTCCCCATAAAACCCTACTCTCAATAATGCTCATCCACAACCATTATGAGTGCAAACCCCACTCTTTGGATTCCCCATAAAACCCCACAACCGTTGATTCACCAAGATTAAATCCCAACCACTCTTTATCTTGGCACAGTCAGCCCTAGGATTCAAAAACCTTTGTGTTTTGTATAATATATATATATATATATATATATATATATATATATATATATATATTTTTATTTTTATATATATATATATATATACCACAAATTCCATACAGTCAATAAAATATTTTAAAGATAATCAATATTAATAATATCTAATAGTAATAAATATATTTATTTAATCACCACAAAATAATAAAGTAATAATAAAATAATTAAATGGTGGTTTGGTGAATCCATATTACTCACCTTTATCTAGATCCAAAAAATTATACAAATATTGTAAAACAATATTTAATAATAAAAATACCAATTTTTATACAAATATTCAAATAATTTAAAAAATGTACATTAATACTTAAAATAATTTAGGAGATTTGTACACACATAAATATGCCTACATGGTCGTCTTTGGTCTCACTACAAGATTACATGGGCTAGGTTTCGGTTCGGGTCTAGTCCGAGCTAAATCGACAAAAATCAGGTCTCATATAAGTCAATAATATAATTAATAAATAATTAAAACATTCTATAGGGTTATGTCACAACTTGGCCTGGTTTTTCTAGTTAGGACATCACTATGGCTCGGCCTTCCTTGGCATGGCTAATACACTAGTCAAGGCACGCCACTGTACTATCTGTGCCATGATTCCTAGTCGTCTGATACTTCCAAACTCAACCACGGCTAAAGTCATCTACCGTAATAATTAACTAAATAATTATTTATAAAAATTTGAAAATCATCATTCAAATAAAATAAAAAAATATTTCAAAAATTTTCGGGAAGGGGAGCTACACCCAAACACGATCCTCCTTCGAAAGAGACCTTCAATCCTCCTTCTTCTCTCCCAAAGTTGCAATGGCACTCTTGCCTCCTTCTTTTCTTTTTCTCTCTGTTGTGAGTAATTAGGGTTAGGAAAGACCATATGTAAATCCCATAACCCCGCAGCGAAATCTGGACCGTATGATACGATCCAACGGTGTAAAAAAACACCCTGAAATTAGCCTCAGCCCAACGACACAGAGTTCGGCCAGAACTCTGTGCGGACATTCCAGAAAGGTTCTAGACACCAAGGGGCAGAACTCGGCCAGGGGCAGAACTTAGCCCGAGTTCCGCCCCCTTGGTTCCAGGATGTCCTATGATGGCTTCTGAGTTTCTCCTTCGTCTCCGAATGGCCTAGTCACCTTCCCGAGCTTCTCTGACATACAGACGGCGCTCGTCGTACTCCGGGCTCTTCTCCACATAGGATGGGAACCCCACCCACTTCAACACTTCATATCCATTTGGAATAGTTTCTAACTGATTTGAGCTGCAAGGGATATCATTAGTCTAATAGTCTCAATTCTAGAAATAAGAGAAAAATCTTATGTGTAGCCTTTTCATTCCTTTTCTGTGCATCCTTTTGCCATAAGCCTTGCTTTATACTTGTTGGTTGAACCATCTGGATTCTTCTTGAGTTTGTACACTCATTTCATACCAATAGATATCTAGTATGATGGAAGATCTGTGAGCTCCCATGTAATATTTGTCACGCTTCGCTCCCGTAGGAGCGATCGTCTTAACTAAGGCGTGATGTCGCATGAGCCTAGATTGCGCTCGTGTAAGAAGGATTCCATAACGGTCGATTACAGCGGCTGCGACGGGGTTGTCGCACAGAAGTCCCAAGCAGAGACATTGAATAATAGTAGCAAAAATTTAAAGCAAAACACAAGTCATTCAAAATACTCTTTATTGATATTGAAACAAAGATTACAAAGGGAGGCACGAGGCCAATATTACAATCACTCAAGCTCATTCTTTTTACATTACAAGTCACTCAGCTCTCTCTCTCATCTTTTAATACATGTCTTGAGTAGGCCGGCAAAAGCTTTAGATAGGCGATGTCCATACATTATGTCCCGTATAAGTCCAGACTCCACGCGGTTTCATGCCTCGAATCGCCAATGAACTCCGTGCCTCGACGCATCCAAGCGAGCTTCGCACCACGAGCTTCTACCTGTTCCTGCACATAAACAATGTGTGGGTGTCAGTATACTCAACTATACTGCCTCGACGCACCCAACACATACTTTGCCTTTAGACCCTTCTCGTACCAACAATGTTAACCTATCATGTCGTGCTTGTCTTTCGTCACATAATCAGAGAAACGACTACACGATAGTACCCAATTTCTATGTGACCATGCTACAAGTCCATTATGTCATGCCTCGCAAACTCAGTGTGACTTAACTATATTGCCGCCTCACGGCCCTTGCTACTTTAATCACCAACTGACCCAATCAAGACTTATGGACTAAGTGTCACTCGACCGACTTTGCCTTTCGGTGTTTCCTGACTTAAACTCAAGATGACTCAAATCTAACTTATGCAACTTATATGTCGACAACTTTAGACTTGATGCTACATCTCGTGCCGAAGCACGGTGTCTACGTTATAGCCAAATCTTAGGCCCAAACATTGTCTTCCGATCGTGCACACATTCGACTCGACTCATTGATATAGTGCACACAATACTCGACTCAATCCAAAGGCATACACGCGGATCGCCGCCCATGCCGACTCATCTATATGAACTAGTTACTAGCGCCCAGCGCTATCCTGGATACCATAGCTTTTTTAGACGGATGCCCCTTGCTAGTGCGAGTAGCAAGCTCTGATGCAAGTCCCCGCCTAACCTGTGCGGTCATCCAGCACTGCTAATCATGTCTCCATCGAAATGGTCTCATTGGCCGCCTGGATTGCCGTTCGAGAAATATTATCTCACCTTGTACAAGTTGTCCAATGACCATGCAAGACTTGACTCGAACTGACGTCTCATACAGTCATTCTACTTCTAGTGTTACCATCTCTTTCAGGGCCAAGTTTAATACTTCTCACATCTGAGACTGCCTCAACGACCCATGGTCGCGAGCTTTCTTCTTTCTTGCCCTATCATTTCATTTAACTCAGGAACGACTATTCGAAAGCCCTTCTTTCCAAACTCTAAATGAATCAACCGCGACCCGTGCCTTAGAAACACTAAGTCCGTGATATCCTACCTTACACCAATTGATGTTCTGGATAATACTACCACCCAAGACATACCTATACAACGGGCCTTACGGTCGTGGAACCAAGTAATTTCGACAACCGCATAAAACATGGGATAATGCTCAGAAAAGACTTCGATAGCCTATCTAAACTTAGCCTAACTTAAATCGTGCAACAACTTGACGAGCAAGGACTGCGTCAAGCCTTGGACGATGGGACCATGCGTGCTTTATGAAGCGTTTATGCGGGCGACGCCTATGACTTAGGCTAACTCTTAGTTTGTGGCGAAGACCAAATTTTCTTTCTCCCAAGCCACAGGACGAAGGATCGAGTGTCATTTTCAAAGCACGCCGTACACCAACGCTAAGTCGACCGTTGGACCTTTTCATATTCTAACTCAATTCGACCTGTCAAGATTATTCCTTTAGCTATGTGGATTCGTCTCTTTTATTATCAAGCCTACTTGTTCAAGTTGAAAACATACGATTTATTATATGAAAGCTAAGATGAGGCGAGTTCAGCGAAACTACCCCACCTGAGCGAGGAGTCGTCTCGACCAAGCGGACCTTCAAGTCACCGTTACAAGGCTAAGTCCGAACGTCGTCGGCGTTCCGATTCCTCCGATTGACTGAGCGGAACGGGACATTACATCATTCTTCTCAATAGACTTCATCTCATCTATCATTGTTTGGCTCCAAGATTCTTCTTTATTTGCTTCTTCAAAATGGATTTCACCTGCAAAGAAAGTAATATAGATAGTATCATTGGATTCAACTTCTCGGTTGAGTAATAAATTTCTTGTATAGTTCTTATTTTTTAGGTTAAAATTATTTATTATTTGAATTTAATGTATTACCTGTATGATCCCCTCTTACCTAAAGTACAAAAAGTTTGTTGGTGACTTAAGTGCTGTATGTTGCATAATTATTTTGCCAGGTGCATCTGAGGAAAATATACGAAACCTTTTCAAAAAGGCATACAAGAGTGCTATATCGATTGTATCCATTGATGAGATAGATGCCATCACCTTCAGGACACTACTAAAATAAGGCAAATTAGCGACGCCAGGATACGTCGCTAATTAAGAAAAATACGTCGCTAATCGTAATTAGCAACGACTTTAGCGACGAAACATGAAGGTCGCGAAAAAGCTAGTCGCAGATGACAAATTCGTCGCCCTCCGTCGCTGTTTGCGATGTCAACACAATGTCGCTGGGTCGTCGCAAACTTAGCGACGGAGGGCGACGAAATTGTATGTCGCAAAATTAGCGACGTCGTACGACTACTTAGCGACGTTATTTCTTTTTATGTGATGACATGGCATGCCTGCTACGTCAGCAGTGTAGCGACGTACATCGACCAAATTAGCGACGTCGACTCTCTGCCACGTCAGCTACTGAGCGACGAATTACGACGAATAACGACGTAACGACGCTAATTAGCGACGTCAAGATACGTCGCAGATCGTCGCTATACGTCGCAAATATTATAAAAAAATTAAAAAAAATATAATGTGTATTTTTGTTATGCTGTGTGTCTGTGTTTACAGTGTGTGTGAAGTACAGTGTTCGAACCATCGACAGTTTCGCTTACTGTTCTATGTTTTATCTTGGATAGAAAGAGCAACAGTTCAGGGTGCACTTCTTAGAGCTTCCTCTTTACGTCCTTCACCTTCTCGGGATCCTTTACGACGTCCCAAGAAAGTGAAGAATGTGAAAATAAAGCTCTCAAAAGTACACCCTGAACTGTTGCTCTTTCTGTCCAAGATAAAACATACAACAATAATCGAAACTATCGATGGTTCCGAACACTGTATTTCACATACACTGTAAACACAGACACACATCATCACAAAACACTATATTTTTTTAAAATTTGGGCAGCACCTTCTTTATATATCAGATCATCGCTTATAACCCAGCGTAGGTATATTTGTCATCCCCGTCGTAGATATCATCATAATTAACAGTCTTCCATCATAACAGTCTATAACTAATAGATGAATAACAGTCTCCCATCATAACAGTCTACAACTAAATATCATACATGTACTCAATAAAAATACCAACAAAGTAAATATCACAAACATACATGTCCAACAAACATACATGTCCAACAGAGTCAAATAAGAATGAAAATCAGTATACCAATGCTCAATGGGCCCATAGGGCCAATACATACAAAGATGATAAAAAAATCTACTAGATCACTGAGGACCCCTACTGTGCATCTGAGATAGCATGTACTCATATTGCTCCTGTGTGAGCTGCACCATAGGGGCAGTAGGAGACAGTACAACATCTGGAGTCGGTGCCGTCGATGGACCGGGAGGACGTATCTCCTCCAGCTCTCGCAGTCGCTCAGCATGCGCTGCAAGGGTACTCACGGTCCTCTGAGAACTCTCCTTAATCGAAGTATGTATCTGAGTGAGTGAGGCAGACATGGTCCTCTGCGATCCCTCCAACTCGACCTGTCTACGCTCTGTGTGCTCCGTAGACTCGGTGAGCGTGTACAAGCTGGCAGCTGTAGCCTGCTGCAGACTCATCAGCTCTTGTATAATGCGCTCGACCGCATCAAATCGTCCGGTGATCATCGGATCGTCGCTCTGCGGTATGGTGATCAGAAATCTGCTGCTGCAACTCGTGACGCAGCTCATCGATCTGACGACCAATATCCTGAGCTCGTGATGACGCCTACGAAGCTGGAGACTGTGTACTGACAGAGGGGGCCCGGGATGACTCTGAAGCCAAATATGCGCCTAGGATCCCGTACCGTAGTACGTACCCTTTTGAAGACCACCAACAGCGGTCATCCAGAGGTCGTCCTGCGATGGAGCTGTAGGCGGCTGGGAGGAAGTACCAGCCCCTCCCTCTGCTGGCATACTAGCAGCAGCAGCCGCCTCCTCTTATAGCCGAAAAAACTCGGCCTATAACAATGTTTGCTAACTCGGCCTAGTACAATACATCAAAGTATCAATTCAAAATATCAAACTCAAAATTAAACCCAAACCTATAACTCGAATACAACACATACTACTATATTAAATCTCTGATACGTATGTATATCTATGAATATAACAAAACATTCAAAATCCTAAAATATAATATAAAAACCGTATGAGTGACAGTGGGGGTAATGTGTGTGTGTGTGTCCGCACACCACACGTGTTTAGGGGTATGTGTGTGTGTGACACACGTGTCTACTCGTGTCCAAACGAGGTCAAAATTGTGTCAAAATCCTGTCTAGATAGCTAGGGCTAGGGTTAGGGTTTACCTGAGGGCGGCTCGGCCGGAGTTGGGAGGCGGCAAGGAGGGGGGCTTCGTCGGAGGAGGGAGGCGGCGAGGAGGGGGGCTTCGTCGGAGGAGAAAAATTTTGGGAGAGAGAGAGGGGGGGAAATGAAAGTTTCGAACGGGATATATTAAAAAATTAGCGACGTCTGATTTAGATGTCGCTGAACGTCGATAAGAAGCGACATAACTTAAGTCACGTCGTTGAACGTCGCTATTCAGCGACGTAATTTATATCTTGTCGCTGACCGTCGCTATTCAGCGACGTTTTGCGATGTCTATCAGAAAGAGTCGCTAGATTCAATATTTAGCTACATTATTTTATTCCGTCGCTAAATTACGTCGCTAATAGAGCATATTTTAGTAGTGGGTGGGTTATGCAGATTTCTTCCAATTTTCTTCTCATTATGCATCCTTCTATTTGTGAGGTTTTGAATTTTTTTTTGTAATGTACTTGAGATTGTATGCTAGCATAACATTATCTTTTTTTTGTAATGTACTTGAGATTGTATGTTCAAGGTACTGTTTTGTGAGCAGCAATATACATGATGTATAGGTAATTACTGAGAAGTCGGGAGAATTACTTTGGCTTGGTATCTTGTTATCAGCTTATATATTAAATGATTGTTGTGTCATATAGTATCGTGCATAATTAAGTATGAACAAGGTATGTACATCAGTTAAATTTTAATTGTTTATGTTCATTCTCAGCCAGTTGACTGGGATGATGGTGAATGGACTGCTCTGCTCCCATTATTCATTATTCAAGGGTCCATGGAAGTAGAAAGTATAATGCTTTGCTGGCTTTGTGTTATATGTGTTTCCTTTCCTTGGAAAATTCATCTTTATTATAGCTGACGTTGTTGCCATTTTTATTACTGTTTCAATTTCTTTCTTTCCAAAAAAAATTCATCTTTATTATGCTTTCCTAATTTTGTGATATATATGTTTCCTTTCCTGATATATTCTTTATTGCTTTTTAAAGTCCTGATATAATTCCTTTTCTTTTTTAAGTCCTGCTGTCGTAAGTCATGATATAATTCAGATCTTTTCTTTGCTTTTTTAAGTATAATTATAAATAGATAAATTGATGTTGATTATTCTCAAATCTTGCTTTTTAACTCTTCTCTAAATACCTCTTCATTATATTCATCAACCTTCATTGGAAGCAAGAACAAAGATGGATTGCCGGAGTCATTTTTGAAAGAAAAAACACACACACAAAAAATGCTAAGAGAGTAGATGCAACGGATATTGCTGCAGTCATTGCCGAAGCATCTGCCATGGCTTCAAATGGCTCTCAAAGAAAACAGGTATGTCCAATTTTTTTATGTTCTGCATGTCATTAGTCATTAGTACCAAAGAATGGTTTGATATTTTTTGGGTACTCTTGTAGGTGTTTACACCTGCAACATCTTCACCCTTATACACTGCATCCTCAGAATCCATATCTGAAAAAAAGTAGAGGTGCTACTGACAACTTTTATAGAAGCAAAAACATGAAGCTGAAATTGCAAGTTAACAGAAAGGGACAACTCATTGGTGAAAATGTAGCAACTTTTAAGAGTTATTGTGGTGTATCGGCACGACGAATGAACCCCATTTCATATGAAAAATGGAATGATGTGCCCGAAGAAATAAAAGATTAAGTTATGGGATTCCATTAAGGTATTTGTGTTGTACTTGCAGGTAGTTTCGGATAATATTAATCAAATCGCTTTACTGAAACATGTTTTTTTACTCATTTGTAGGTCCTATACAAGGTGGATAATATTTTGGCAAGGGACAAATTCTTGTTGACATGCGCCAAAAATTGGAGAACATTTAAGAACATACTTCTTGTTTTCTTTTTTATTCAAGTTATATGCATGTGTTATGCTACTATTTTTCCAACTATGTAGTCTATACGAGAAAAACAAAAGGTTGTACTAGCACAACACTTATACCCCCGTCGTATTTCTAGAAAAGATTATGCTAAGTTAGAGGCAGAAATTGTAAGTATTTGTTTGAATTTGTTTAAAATTTTATTAGTAAAGTATTTTCAAGTACTACTGACTGTTCTCTTTTTTGATAGATAGCAAAAAGATCAGGGAACCATTAACAAAATTGATCGTGATATACTTTGGAAGGCTGCTCGAGCTAATAAGTCCGATGGATTTGACAATGAGGTTATTGAGAATCAAGCAAAAAAAAGTAAGTTATCTTATTGTCCCTCTACGGTGTTATTTTTTATACTTATATGGGATATAACTTAGAATCTTTTTGTACTATATTTGTAGGATGAGTTGAGGAAACAAAAAGACAAGAGGTTGCTAAATCCTGCTGGCAGAAAAGATATCCTGGCATTGGCATTAGAGACTCATGAACATTTTGGTAGAGTAAGGGGTGTGGGACAATATGTCACCCCATCAATGTATTTTCCACCGGCTCCTACTCGACAAGCGTTAGACCAAGATATGGATAAGCTACATGCTAATTTATATGATTTGCAAGTTAAATATGACAAGCTTCTGAAATTTTTTTCGAGCCAACCTCCCGAGCAAATTCGGACCATTAACACCCAAGATGACGAACCAAATAATGACTTAGATGAAGATATAGAAGTGTGATAGGTGACATGCGTGGGGGTTGGGATCATCTACAAAATCCTTCATTAAGTAGGCAGCCAAGTCATTATCCTATTTCTCAAAATGGTGTTTCTCTTCATTCTTCTCAGAAGGATATAAGTCACACTTTGCATATGGATGTGCCAGGTCCTTCTTTAAAAGTAAGTAACTATTATTTGTACTTTACAATATTTATAATTTTTCTTATAATTTAATTGTTTGAGCACTTATACTTGTAGGAAAAACCGTGCAAGTTGGCATCCGGCACCATCGATAATATTGTTGCCGAAGGCACTCAATTCGATGATGATGATCCATATGCAACTGTGCATGGAGTGCCTTTGTTTTCTACAAATGTACGTGTTTCTATCACTACTATATTGAATGGAAGTGCCCGATTGTCGATTCCTGTGGGTGATGAGCTAATTTTTGTTTCCCAAGCCATTGGATCTTTTGTGGCTTGGCCTAAAGATCTTGTTATTTATCCTGGTTCTAAGCCTACAACACAAGTAATATTACATATTTTCTCTTCACTTATTATCCCTTTGTTTTTATTTTAAAATAAATTTTACTTGCACATAATTTTAGTATTAAAAATGCATCAATTTATTCATCTTAAACCTAGGAATTGAGAGGACCACAACAATCAGCGCCATCGAGCCCCCAAAAATTAATATATTCTCTTATTCGGTATGTGGAAACCTCAGCAGTAAGAGTGCATGTCCACATGGATCTTAGAGTAGTGTCTCCTTATTCATCGAATATATATGTTATGAAGGAAGATTTACAACAATTTGCTAGTATGGAAGAAATATCTGTTCAAATAATTGTTGTTTACATGAGGTGTGATCAATTTTTGGCTTAGCAATGCTTTTATTTTCATAAATATTTGACGTGTAGTATATTAATTATGTGTCCCGAATAATCTCTTTACATATTTCTGTATGGTATGTTGCAAAGGTCAAATTTAGAAAATAAGTATAGACTTGTTGAACCTGGAGTAATTGCTGAAGCACGAAAGACTTCACTTAGAGCTCGTGAGTTGGCCATGAGAATGGAAGTTTCCAACAAAGGTGAAGTGGCAGTATTTCCATACAATGCGAAGTAAGTTTTCTTCTTGTCAATTTACTTTGTAGTTCTGAGTACTAGCAATTTAATTTGTTTTTTGCTTGTGATTTGGCCATGACTACTTTATTATTTTGATACTTGTATATATAACCGTTGTTCTGGTTTTCTACTTTTGGTTTGACTTTGTTATATCTATTTAGCTATCACTGGATGTTGGTTGTTGCCGATCCATATGCTCAAAGTATCCACTTTTTTGATCCGCTTGGTCTTGATCCGCGTGATGACTTAAGATTGTTAATTCCAATGTAAGTGTTTAGCTAATGTATATAATAGAATTATTTACCATTTTGGAACCTTTATATGACACGCTTTTTATTATAGGGCTTTTAAGATATGGCTCGCTCAAAAGGGGATGAAGGCAAAAAGCCTAACATGGAAGCGTGTGAATGTAAGTTTAAATTTATGTTCCATTTTTTCTTGATTATTCGTACTAACTCCTTTAAATTTTTACTTTCTAATGCAGTGTCCTAAACAAGCAAACAATAGTGAAAGTGGTTACTATGTAATAAAATATATGAAGGATATATTCCAACTTTCTACTACCAAATTAGACAAAGTGGTAAGTTAGTTGTTAAGATAATTCTATAAATATAATATTTGTTGTATTGGTATAAAATGACGTCATTAACGTAATATTTAATTTTATGTTTATTTTTTTTGTAGTTTGCTGGGAAAAATGATTACTCCATTAAAGAAATTGACGAAATGAGAGGGGAGCTGGCCAAGTTTATAATGGATATTGTTAATGAAGACAATATGTTTTAAGAAATTTTGGAAGTATTATTGATTTATGTTTTGAAATATTTGAGAATAAATGAATATTGTTTAGTTCGATGTCATGACTTTGAATAATTATGAAATGAAAAAAAAAAATTGTTGGTGTTACATATTAGTTTTCTTCTTTGTTTTCTTCAATAGGATATTGTATGTACATTTCATTGTTTTGAGCCGTCATTGTCGTATACTCAATAAAAGTCCTCTTTTTATAATAATGATGTGTGTTGAGCTGTTTTTCAATGTTAAAAGTCATATTTTATAAATAATAATAACACATGTAAGTCATCGTTTGTAAATAATGATGACGCATAAAAGTCCTTTTTATAAACAAAGATAACGTGTTTTGAGCTGTCATTAATGTACCCTCGATAAAAGTTATCTTTTGTAAATATAGATGACGCATATAAGTCATCTTTTGTAAATAACAATGACATATATAAGTTATCATTTGTAAATAATAATGACGTGCATTGAGCCGTCATTGTTTTTCCACGATAAATGTCATATTTTATAAATAATGATGACGCATGTAAGTCATCATTAATAAAAGAATATGACGTCTAAAAGTCATCTCTTATATAAAAAGATGACGTCTAAAAGTCATTTTTTATATAAAAAGATGACGTGTGTAATCTGTCATTGTCGTCTCATGATAGAAGTCATCTTTCGTAAATAAAGATGACATATATAAGTCATCTTTTATAAATAAAGATGTCACACATAAGTCATCTTTCATTGATAAAGATGACATGTGTCGAGTTGTCATTGTTTTCTTATGGTAAAGATGACGTAACGTAGATGACGGTCAAACAAATGTCATCAATGACCATTTTTGACCGTCATTGTTAACCATTTTTGTTGTAGTGTGAAGTTGGAGATGCACTTTTAGTTGAGAGCCAGCTTATTTACTTTCTTGTATAATAGTATGAGTTGTACTTGTATCAGCTTCATAGGTTGAAGCTTCATCAAATCGAACATCTCGACTGATCACAACCTTCTTCGTTGTTGGATTATTTTAACTTGTAAACTTTTCTTCTTTCACTATAGGAAAAAAATATACACTTTTTTGCTTTGTCATTGAGCTTGGACCTTGTAGCATCAGGAACATGTGTGCATAAATGATACTCCCAAAAATTCTTAAGTGTTGAACACTTGGCTTCAATCCATGCCATGCTTCATTAGGTGTGGTGTTACTTAAACTCTTTGTTCGTGATCTGTTTATCAAGTAAACAACACAAGAAACAGCTTCGGCCCATAGTTCTTTGTCCATCTTTTTCTACTATGCATACACCTCACCATGTCCATAATAGTGTGATTCTTTCTTTCACAAACACCATTTTGTTATGGTGTATATCAAGATGTTATTTAATGATTTGTTCCATGATCGCTACATAAATTTTCAAATTCATTTGACATCACGATCACTTCTCAAAGTTTGTATATCAAGAAAAGTTTTCAACTTCAGCTCTTAAATCTTTAAAGGCATGAAAAGCATCATATTTTTCTTTGAGGAAATAAGTCCATACTTTTCTTGAGTAATTATCAATAAAGGAGATAAAATATTGATTTTTTTATAAGATGTAACTGGCATTGGTCCATATAAATCTGAATGAACAAGTTGAAGTAGCTTCTTGGCTCGCCAAGTGGGCTACAATGACAATGAAGATCTGTGAACCTTCCTGATTTGACAATCTTCACAAACATCATCGATATAACAGATTTGACATAGCCTTTTGACCATCTCATTTGTCACTACTGCTTTAAGCTTTCATAGTTTAAATGGCCAAATCTGTCATGCCATAGCTTTGAGCTTCCACTGTCAACAATACTAAAAGAAGACAAGTTAGAATTCTGCAGTCTTAAAGGAAACAAATTATTTTCGACTACAAGAAAAATGGCTTTTCTTGACGGTTATTTTCCGTCAAGAAAAGTTTTTCTTGACGGTTGTGGATCCTTCAACTAGGTCAGAGTCAAGAAAAGTCTGCCCCTTTTCTTGACGGTTGTTGAATTCGTTTTTCTTGACGGTTTTAAATCGTCAACTAAACAAATTTTCTTGACCATTTTTAGCCGTCAAGGAAACATTTAAAAAGACCGTCAAGGTCGATGGAAACTTTTCTTGACTCTGGCCCAGATGACGTGTATTAACCATCAAGAAAGCCAATTCTTGACCTGAAAAACCGTCAAGAGAAGCTTTTTTTGTCTAACCAAAATTCTATTTACAATTATATATTATATGCTTCCATTTGCCAATTACTGAACGCAGACATATAATATAAACATAAACCAGAACATCACAAACATCAAAGCACTATATAATACTCATAAATTTTATATTAAAAAATATGCGTTTGTACACCGTAAACATCCAACACATATCCAAATAAACCAAAATATATGTTTTTTGTACAATATTTTAAACATCAAAAATCTATATATATAAGTAAACCAAAATACATGGCACATTGCCTAACTATATAAGAAAATATTTGAACCCAAAGCACATCCCATCAGAACCTTCATTTTCGATGTAGTTCCTGAGAGAATAAAAGCACAAGTTACCAATTGATATTAAAATCATGAATATGGTGTATAATTGTAATAAAAGTTATTTATATAGAAAATGATAATAAAACCATAGTATATTGAGAGGGTAAAGATGGAGTGTTTAGTACCATGAAGTCAGCAGAAAAATAGTATCAAGAAGTAAAGACAAAATTCAATATTAGCTTGTGTCAAGTGCAGTATAGTGTATCAGCCACAACCAAGCCACCAAAAATATAGCAAGAAATTATATGTTGGAGTGGGTGGGGTTCCCAACCTATGTGGAGAAGATCCCGGAGTGCGACGAGCGCCGTCCGATGTCGGAGAAGCTCGGGAGTAGTTGTTGCTGCTGCTGCTGCCCCAAAGGGGGTTCTGGACCAAGTCTGCCGAGTTCGGGCCGAACTCGATCCCAGGCCGAGTTCTGGCCGAACTTCCAGGGTTTGGCCACCCAGTGCTGGTTGCAACACACAGAGTTCTGGCCGAACTCTGTGTGTCGGGGGGCTGAAGCGGATTTCTGGTTGAGTTTTCATCATTGGATCTAATCCAACGGTCTAGGTTGGTTGCAGGATTAGGGAGATATATTGAGTTTTCTCAACCCTAATTCATAATTGATAATCGCATTGGACAATACAAGTTTGATAGAGAAGGAGGCAAGAGTGCCATTACAACTTCGGAGAAGAAGACGGAGGATTGAAGGTCGCCATTCGAAGGAGATCGTGTTCGGGTAATCTCTACTCGTCGTTCTCGCTCTTCGTAGCCTTGTAATCATTGTTCTTATCTCTGAGTGTTGTGGGGATCTGATTTGGATCGGGAGGAGTTTGTAGAGGGTGTAATTCTTCTATTCCATTAGTGGAGGCTTCTCAGGGTTGGACTCCGATCGTCCCGTGGTTTTTTCCCGCAAGGGTTTCCACGTCAAAAATTCTCTGTGTCTGCGTGATTGTTTTTTTTGTGTGGCTATTTTTGGGTTCGTGCGTTGTATTGCTCGGTCCTCTCGCAGGTACTCTCCGGTTTGGGGAAAGGTTTCCGTGCTTCTTTCCCAACAGAGTGGTATCAAAGCTTTGGGTTCAAAGGGTGTCAGGAGTTGACAGAGGAACCAGAGAGGAGAGATGGACGCGAAGCCGGTGCGCATGGTGAACCTTAATGGCATAAACTATCATTATTGGCGGAGCAAGATGAAGGATTTGCTATTTGTCAAGAAGCTGCATCTACCTGTGTTTGCAACCGAGAGGCCCAGTGATAAATCCAAGGAGGACTGGACGTTCGAGCACATACAGGTGTGTGGATACATACGACAGTTTGTTGATGAGAACGTGTACAATCACGTTGCCAATATTGAGCACGCGAAGACGTTGTGGGATAAGCTGAAATCCTTGTATGCGAAGAAGACCGGGGTAAACAAGTTGTTCCTGATCCGAACGATGATGGGTCTACGGTACAAGGATGGGGCGTCTATTTCGGATCACTTGAGTGAGTTCCAGGGCGTGGTTGACCAGCTATCTTCTATGGGAGTCAAGTTCGACGACGAAGTTCAGGGACTGTGGCTGCTGTGTACATTGCCAGACTCGTGGGAGACCGTACGAGTATCTATGATCGCTTCTGCTCCAGAGGGCGTGGTCAGTCTGGAGTTTGCCAAGAGCGGGGTGTTGAATGAAGAGATGCGGAGACGTTCTCAGGGCACTTCATCCACATCCCACCACTCAGAGGCACTTGTTTCAGAGAGTCACGGAAGGGGCAAAAGCAGGGGTCCAGGTGGTGGCAGAGACAAGAGCAGGGGGAAGTCCAAGGATCGTTACGAGGACTCAGAGTGTTATCATTGCGGTAAGAAGGGCCATATCAAGCAGAATTGTTTCGCTTGGAAGAGAGAGAAGAAGGGCGACAAGGGGAAGCAAGAAGAGAACACTACAGCGGCAGCCTCGATGCATGGAGGCGATGTGATCGTCGTAGGTGATGAGGTCATTACTAACCTCGCCTGCGATGACAATTCTTGGCTGGTGGACTCAGGGGCTTCAGCACATGTATCTCACAATAGGGCACTGTTTGCCACTTACACGACAGACGACTGTGGCGTGTTGAAGATGGGCAACGGAGATGTGTCAAAGGCGGTTGCCATTGGAGATGTGCATTTGAGAACGAAGACGGGTGCGGTTCTTGTTCTCAAGGATGTTCGTCATGTCCCTGATATCCGTTTCAACCTGGTGTCGGTTGGAACGTTGGATGACGAGGGATTCTTCAGTCTCTTCGGGAATAGTCAGTGGAAGCTTTCCAGAGGTTCGATGGTGATTGCCAGAGGAAGCAAGAAGTCCGGTCTCTACTATATGGAGGGAAGCACAGAGGGGGCACATGAGGTGAACGCAGTCAGTGACGCGTCTACCGAGTTGTGGCACAGGCGGCTCGGCCATATCAGCGAGAAGGGGATGAGCTACTTGGTGAACAGAAAAGTGATTCCGGGGCTCAAGTCTACAAAGTTGGAGAAATGCACGCACTGTTTGGCTGGGAAGCAAAGTAGGGTGTCTTTCCAGAGTCACCCAAGTTCGAGGAAGCCGGCGTTGCTCGAGTTGATTCACTCGGATGTCTGCGGTCCTATGAAGGTAAAATCTCTTGGTGGTGCTTCTTACTTTGTGACTTTTATTGATGACTATTCCAGGAAGGTTTGGGTCTATACCTTAAAGACCAAGGATCAGGTGCTGCCTACTTTCAAGGAGTTTCAGGCCTCCATTGAAAGGGAGACGGGCAAGAAGTTGTTGTGTGTTCGGTCCGACAATGGCGGCGAATACATCGGTCCCTTTGATGCGTATTACAGAGAGCAAGGGATACGACACCAGAAGACTCCGCCAAAGACACCTCAGCTCAATGGTGTAGCGGAGCGCATGAACAGGACACTGATGGAGAGGGTGCGGTGTTTGCTGTCAGAAGCAAACTTGCCGGGCAGTTATTGGGGTGAGGCTCTTCTCACAGCTGCTTATATTATTAATTTGTCTCCTAGTGCTCCTTTGCAGGGTGATGTGCCTGACAAAGTATGGTACGACAAGGAGCCGTCATACAGTCACCTGCGGGCGTTTGGTTGTAAGGCCTTCGTGCATGTACCGAAGGACGAGAGGACCAAACTTGAGCCGAAGACGAGGCGATGCGTCTTTGTCGGCTACGGTCGGGATGAGTTTCGCTATAGACTCTACGACCCAGTGGAAGGAAAGCTCTACAGAAGCAGGGACGTGGTGTTCGTCGAGGATCAGACCATGACCAACACTCAGGATTCCGAGACGTCTTCTGAGGCTGAGGAATTGCCTGAGTTAGAGTCATTTTGCTTCGAGCAGTTTCCAGAGGACATCGCAGAGGATCCAGTTATGGGGGAGCCGGTACATGGAGTTGCTCCCAACCTTGATCATCAGCCTGCTGATGGTGGTCAGGGTGTCCCTCAGAAGGATGAGCATGCCGGGGAGGCAGTTCCTGAAGGGGAGGAGGCTGTCGGTATACAGCTAGCACCAGTGGCTCCACTGAGAAGGAGCAACAGGGATCGTCGACCATCTACGAGATACTCGTCGGATGAGTATGTGCTATTGACTGACGGGGGAGAGCCCGAAAGTTTCGCAGAGGCTATGGAAGACGAACACAGGCAGGAGTGGATGGTAGCTATGCAGGAGGAGATGAGTTCCTTGTACACCAATTCTACTTATGATCTGGTGCGGTTGCCAAAGGAAAAGAAGGCTTTGAAGAATCGATGGGTGTTCAGAGTGAAGCAGACGGATGATGCTACTCGCCCTCGATACAAAGCGAGGCTGGTAGTCAAGGGCTACGGTCAGCGGAAAGGCGTGGATTATGATGAAATCTTTTCGCCTGTCGTCAAGCATTCGTCTATTCGGGTGGTGCTAGCATTAGCAGCCAGTTTCGACTTGGAGGTCGAGCAGATGGATGTGAAGACGGCGTTCCTCCACGGTGATCTTGAGGAGGAGTTGTACATGGAGCAGCCGGAGGGATTCTGTGAGAAGGGCAAGTCACATTTGGTCTGCCGGTTGAGAAAGAGCTTGTATGGTCTGAAGCAGGCTCCGAGGCAGTGGTACAGAAAGTTTGAGTCGTTTATGGGGGAGCATGGTTATGCACGGACGACGTCGAACCATTGTGCATTTGTGAGGTACTTTGCCGATGATGATTTTATCATCTTATTGCTCTATGTTGATGATATGCTATTAGTGGGTCGGAATGCCACTAGGATAGCGGAGTTGAAGCGCCAACTGGGCGCGGCCTTCTCTATGAAGGATTTGGGCGCAGCGAAGACTATTCTTGGGATGGAGATCAGCCGAGAGAGAGAGTCCAAGCTGCTACACTTGTCCCAAAAGAAGTACATTCACCGGGTACTTCAGCGTTTCGGGATGGACGGGTCGAAGAAAGTGAGTTCTTCCCTCGCGGCTCACTTTAAGCTCACTGAGGAACAGTGTCCATCTACCGAGGATGAAAAGGAAGATATGGAGCGGGTTCCATATGCTTCAGCTGTGGGAAGCCTGATGTATGCTATGGTGTGTACGAGGCCAGATATTGCTCATGCAGTTGGTACGGTTAGCAGGTATCTTTCGAATCCTGGAAGGGTACACTGGAGTGCGGTCAAGTGGATTCTACGATATCTTCAGGGCACTGCTGGTTGGAGACTTTCCTTTGGTGGTGACGAGCCGAAGCTGGTTGGGTATACCGATGCTGATATGGCTGGAGATGTAGACACGAGACGATCGACTTCAGGCTATGTGATGATGTTTGCGGGAGGAGCAGTGTCGTGGCAGTCGCGGTTGCAGAAGTATGTTGCCTTGTCGACGACGGAGGCGGAATACATTGCGGCGACGGAGGCTTGCACGGAGCTGTTGTGGATGAAGAAGCTGTTGCAGGAAATGGGACTGAAGCAAGAGCAGTATACTTTGCTTTGCGACAGTCAGAGTGCTATCCATCTTGTGAAGAATCAGACATTTCATAGCCGGTCCAAGCACATCGAGACTCGGTATCATTGGATACGGGATGTGGTTGAGAAGAAGGACGCGGAGCTTGAGAAGGTGCATACAGATGACAACGGAGCTGATATGTTCACGAAGATTCTACCAAGGGGGAAGTTTGAGTACTGCAGGCAGATCGTCGGGATGACGACGTCCTCCCCATAGTTGTGAAGGGGGAGATTTGTTGGAGTGGGTAGGGTTCCCAACCTATGTGGAGAAGATCCCGGAGTGCGACGAGCGCCGTCCGATGTCGGAGAAGCTCGGGAGTAGTTGTTGCTGCTGCTACTGCCCCAAAGGGGGTTCTGGACCAAGTCTGCCGAGTTCGGGCCGAACTCGGTCCCAGGCCGAGTTCTGGCCGAACTCGGTCTGGCCGTTCCAGGGTTTGGCCACCCAGTGCTGGTTGCCCCACACAGAGTTCTGGCCGAACTCTGTGTGTCGGGGGGCTGAAGCGGATTTCTGGATGAGTTTTCATCATTGGATCTAATCCAACGGTCCAGGTTGGTTGCGAGATTAGGGAGATATATTGAGTTTTCTCAACCCTAATTCATAATTGATAATCGCATTGGACAACACAAGTTTGATAGAGAAGGAGGCAAGAGTGCCATTACAACTTCGGAGAAGAAGACAGAGGATTGAAGGTCGCCATTCGAAGGAGATCGTGTTCGGGTAATCTCTACTCGTCGTTCTCGCTCTTCGTAGCCTTGTAATCATTGTTCTTATCTCTGAGTGTTGTGGGGATCTGATTTGGATCGGGAGGAGTTTGTAGATGGTGTAATTCTTCTATTCCATTAGTGGAGGCTTCTCAGGGTTGGACTCCGATCGTCCCGTGGTTTTTTCCCGCAAGGGTTTCCACGTCAAAAATTCTCTGTGTCTGCATGATTGTTTTTTTTGTGTGGCTATTTTTGGGTTCGTGCATTGTATTGCTCGGTCCTCTCGCAGGTACTCTCCGGTTTGGGGAAAGGTTTCCGCGCTTCTTTCCCAACATTATAAAGGGTAATATCAGTTGAATCAACCAAGCAACCAAAAAGTCCAAGATTATAGTATCAGCCATGTCCAAGCTACAAAAAGTAACAAGTCCAGGAGTACAATATCAGCCACACCCAACCTTTATGTATCACAAATTAAAGGAGAAGCAACAAACTGCCAACAAGCCACCAAAAGCAACAACCAAGTAGACATTTGTAGCAACAAGCAAGTATCAGTAAAACTCCAACCCACCAAAAGCAAAAGCAAGTAAGAAACCACTAGTAATCCCAACCAAAGTAGAGAGCGGAGAAAAACTTATCATACGCCCAAAACAGAGAAAGTAAAATAATATCAAATTTTCAACAATAGAAGACATCAAATGGGACAATATGGGTGGTCTTTTGAACATAAAGTAAAATAATGTCAATTTTTTTTTATCATAATAATATTTTGCTCTTTCTCTGGTTAGGGAACAATACCAAACTTGAGGATGCTCCATAATCTTCTCTTTGATGACTGACCGTCAAAACTCATCCCTCATGTGAAGGAGACTGAACACGCAACAAATAACTTAGCAATAGTTAGAGAACCCTAACCCTCTTCTTTCAGAACTACATGTATGTCCCTGGTTCACAAACATAAGAACCTGCGCGCACACAAGTGACAAGTATAGGAAAGGTAAGATATTTGTACAGGCCAAGTACAAATACAAGATTTACTATGGTTATAACTTATGGCTAAATCTACCATCCCAATCGAAATAATGACATTAAGAAAATAATATATTGAAGGATATACACAATTAATCCCTATCTAAACAATGACATTGCAAAAAAGAATAAATTGAAGGATACAGAGCAACAACTGATACATAACAATATGCAAAAGCATAGCAATTTAAAAATTATACACTTCTCAAGATCTCTTAACTCACCCTCATAGTTTATACCAAAAGGAGAAAGAGTTGCAAAGGACACCACCACCACTGAAAAAGCATCACAAATTTCACAATCAATGGATAAAAATATCTCTTTTCCATATTGTGCTACTTACTCCTTTAGTATAGGTGAATTGGTTGCTTCCAATGAAGAATTTTATGAGTTTAATTTATAGTGAATAAAGTTTTCATTTGATTGAAATTGCTGATCAAACTGAGCTTGTGAGGCATGGCCCGACCCCTCCTTAATATAATAGCTTATATCATGGCCCCTCCTGGACCCCTCTCCCTAATAGTAGCACTAGAACCCTAGATGACAATACAATACAAGAAAAGAAGAAAGAAACAAGTGCATGCTAGCTATGGTATCTATCACTTATCAAATAAGATATTAGCATCTGTCAAAGAATTGCATTCTGTTAGGAAAAAAATACAGGAAAGCATTTAATGAAAACCTTCAAATATCCAACTTTAGTGATATGATACCATTCATATATTAAGCTAGAGGAACTTCTAGTTTAGGGCCAGGTATATTCTTATAAAACCACTTTAACAGCTTGCTAATAATACTTGACAATGGCTTAGTTAGACGAGATATATATAAAAGTTTGCTTATATCATAAAGTATTGAACCACAAAATAAACTGGATTATATTGGGAAGAAAATGTAGTGAGCAACCTACTTCTAGTAACATAAAAAAACCTTGAATCCTTGACATGTGCGGAAAAAAAAAATTGGAGCTCACCCAATACTAGTGTGTGCAACTCCACACTGGCCATCCCAGATCTACTAACTATAATTGAACAATACATATTCATCTTTAACATGTTGAATGTTCATGTCCTATGAGAAATAGGCTGGGTACATTTTTAGACATACAATTTTGTTCTGCTAACGACAAACATGTTATCTGGGCCAGAAAACTTAGACTAACCAAGATCGTTAACATACCTTAAAATTGATGCATATAGAACCAAATAGTAGTTTAAGTAGTGTCAACATGCTATTCCTAATCATATTGCAGAAGATCAAATGTCTGATCGATTAAAGTCCAAATAATCCCATGGAGTATTAACAACATTGTTAGAACTGAGATTAAAAATACTAAAAGTGAAGTTACAGAACTGGAAATTTTAAAAAAATTGATTTATCAAAATATAAACGGACTGGGGCGGACCCCGTTTATTTTGGAAATACAATCGGCCCTGTCTCGTTTATTTTACATGCCTCGTCCCGACCCGACCCGATTAAATATGAAATTTTAGGAGCCAACTTGTTTGGACTATATACGGTTCGGGCTGGGTCGGAATCGTGGGTCATGGACCCATATGCCCAGCCCTAAATGGACCACCAAAATCTTGAGATCAATGATCGATCCTTTTTGTTATCAAATTAAGCAAACGTAAAGAAAGACAAATACAGTTCGGTTAACTGACATTTACTTTGCACATTTTAACAAACACCTAGAATACAACCATCAAAAAACTGTTTTTGATTCTAATATAATATCTTGTTTCACACCAAGATCATAAATACTATTCAAGTGTGACTAATGGGCAAGCAATGCTCCTCAAAGAAAATAGTGGATTACTAAGCACACTAGAAAATGATTATAGTTCCACTTATCTTATAGAACCATTTCTTTGGCAAAAAAAATCACAGAATATATAATGGGTAAAACTAAAGGGAAAAGAAAAAAAATGGAAGGAGGAACTATACCTTCCGGCATCAGCAACTGCAACCTTCAAGATGGCGATTAGGGCATTGAGCGCCTTCTCCTGCACCAGAGCATCGAATCCTCTTGAATTTCAAAACAAAGGATGTACCAAACAAAAAATGATCAGAAGAATACTAAACCATAAATTATGCAAAGATTTCGATCATCGACATCAATACTTACACATAAAAATCATAAAATTTCCAAAATATGAGAACAAAGAATTTAAACAAAACTAAGTCAATTTTGACTTACAAAATGCAAAGTAAGCACAAAAAAGACTCTCCAGTATCTACTGCGGCACGACGGAGGACTTCTTAGAGAAGGAACCGCTGCTTGTCATCGTTCGACGGGGTCTTTGGGGACATCGCCGTCCTTGCTGAAGCGGACGCGATCGACCTTTCCCTTCTTGACACCATTGAAAAACTCGTTGTAGAGCCGTCGAGAAGTTTAAAATAAAATTTTGACCTCCCTTAATGGGACCAACTTCAAAGCCTAAAATGAAAAATTTTACAAATTTTTAGAAATCAAGAAATGAAACCAACTTCAAAGCCCTAAAATCAAAATTTTTACAAATTTTCAGAAATCAAAGGAAAAAAACTTCTTTTTTCACGTATATCATCGACATAATCCCAAAAGAGAAAGAAACCCTAACAAAACCCTCAATTTTCACTGACCAGCAAAACGAACGAAACCCTGGATCCTTAATATCAATCAAAACCCTAAAGATATGGAGAGGGGCTTATTATTGCAGTCCTAGGTACCTCCTGTCCTCGAGGTCGACATTATTGCTGTCGAAATCCTCCTCCTTGTCTAAAAAAGTGTCGACGGTTGTGACGTCGAAGAAGCGGAGCACGCCATCGTGCCTCTTCTTCTTCCCGTTGTACCTCGTCTTCTTTTCGAGGTCGCTCATTCTTGGTGAGGAACAAGACAACAAGAGATGGAAAGGCGGCATGCTCCGCTTCTTCGACGACCGGGATCGAGACGTCGAGGCTCGAAGAAGAGGAGGAGAAATAGAGAGAGGAAGAGAGGAAATGACTCAAAGAAGAGGAGGAGAAATGGAGAGAGGAATAGAGTAAAGGAGAAAAGAGTGGTTTTTGAGAGAGAATTTTTTCAAGATCAAGAGAAACTTTGGTGCTCCTTTCCATAAAAAAGAACCACAACCGTCAACAAATATAAAAAGTTTGAAAAAATTACTACAATGGCACCCGAAAAAATTGGGCCAATTTTTTCGTACATGCATTAATTGACGGTTATCACCAATCCGTCAATAAAAAATTAGTTTTTCTTGACGAATCCTCTAAAACCATCAACTAATATGGTAAAAATTTGCTAAATTAACATAAAATGTGTGCTTTCTTGACGTATATCTAAAACCGTCAAGAATACCCCTTTCCTTGACAGTTTTTCACGACCGCCAAGAAATAAACTGTCAAGAAAAGTCATTTTTCTTGTAGTTCTGCAATATCAATCAATCTTCGGAACAAGTTGATTGTTCTTCGACAAAAAACATGCATTGTTCTGGAAATAAATACCAAACTCTTTTCTTAAGAGATGACAACACCTGGAAGATTACTTTTTTAGCCTTGGGATGTAGTATACGTACATCTCCCATCTTTTCAATACTTCATGATCTTGTTTTGTGAGTTATTTCACCAACTCATTCTATTTTGTATGTTATGTCATATATCACCAATCTTCACTTGGCCACAATCAGATTTGTTAAGCTTGTAAATAAATTATTATTTCCTGTCATATGCTTGCTAGCACAGTACTATCAAGATACCACACATTATCCAAGTCATCACCATGACATGCAAGCAACAAAATGTCTTGATGGTTACCTCTTTCTTCATGTCTTGCTTCATGTATGTAGCATGCTTCGTTTTTCTTGTCATCCTCTTGCATATGCCAGCATTCACTGATTCTGTAGTCTGGTTTGTGGCAATGATAGTATTCAAAGTAGCTATGACCCCTTCCTCTTTGATGCCCACGACCTCGTCCTCTTTGTGACTATCATGGAGTAACTTATTCCTTTTCCATATAAATTTGTACTTCGACCACGAAAATTATGCCTCTTTTGCATCCACCATTCTTAGAAGAACCACGCCCTCCCATAGATGTGATATTAGACTTGAGAGCTTGATCAGGTTGAGAAGAAATACTTTGATGATATCTTTTGTTAATTTGAGATTCATGCATGAGCTTCTAGTCTTCCTTTGTAAGCTCTCCAAAGACAAAGATACAAGATCTTTAGTTTTTTCAATAGCAACTACAATATGATCATATTTGCTTGGTAGACTTCGAAGAACTTTTTCAACAATTTCTTGAGTTTCTAAATTTTTTTCCATTTGAACTTATTTGATTAATAATAAAGTTTACTTTTGTAAAAATAATCTTCAATCTTTTTATTATCTTTCATTTCTAATTTTTCATTACTTGATCATGGCCAGAATATGTTGTCTCAAGAATTGTACACGCCTCCTGGAAGCTTTCTTCCTTGGATATTCTCTCATAAACGGAAATTTCAATGGCTTGGTATATTTGGAAAACATTTTCTTGTCTTTTTATCTCTTTTTCTTCAACACCTTTTTTTTGCATCGAATAGTTTAGTAGAAAATCTGATGTACTTGACTGCCACAAGACGTGATATCGTGTTTGCAATAAGTTTGGCAAGCCGATCCATGGAGAAGCCTTATTCAAATCACTGGGAAGCTAGCTACTAAAAGGATATTACGATATGTCAAAGGAACTATTGATTATAGGATATTCTATCAAGTTAATGTTCCTGTCAATCTTGTCGGTTATACTGACAGTGATTTGGGAGAAGTATTGATGATTCTCGAAGCTCCTCTGGATATGTCTTCAATCTTTTGGCAGCGGAGCAATTTTATGGAGTTCAAAGAAGCAGTCAATTGCGGCACTTTCGACCACACAGAGGCAGTGCATCTTCTATTGTATGTCAAAGTATTTGGTTGAAAGGTGTAAGCTATCTCTATCTCAAAGGATCCGGTCCTACGTACATGGAAGAACAAAACATATTCGCATGTCATTTCACTTCCTAGGGGAACTATTTTATGAAGGAGAAATTAACATTGAATATTAATGCAGAATGGAAGAACAATGGGATGTTTGAGAATAACTTGTATAGATAAACCGTAATTCATAATTCTTTTTTTTTTAATAAGTTTTCTGAAGTTTGCTGAAGAAAAATGGATACAACTCAAAACATTGTGATTACGTTTCCTTACACCAAAATTAAATCCGAAGCGAAGCATGCCTCCCTCCCTGGATCACTTCACTGTTTCAGCAGCACTGATCATAACTTCATCAGCTCCTCACATTATTCATTTTCTTCTGTTTAATTTCATTTGCCAAAGGTTGGGGGAGGCTGGTGAAGAACTTTGGGATTGGTAGGTTCCGGAGGACAGTAAGTTCCTTATTCTCAACATGCATTATGGCGCATTGCAAATTAACCTGTAGGTACGTCAAAGGACTCTTTCTCTCTCTCTCTCTATGCCATGGTTTCGTATTTGTCTGGGATGAACTTTCCCCAGAACCAATGCTTCTTCCAGACGTAGACCATCTCCTCGATCGGAACATTCTTGGTCTCAGGGAGGAAGAAGGCAATGAAGATGGTCATGATGACCACCCAACCGCCGAAGAAGTAGAAGAGGCCGAACTTCATATGGCAGAGCATGGAGAGGAAGACTTGGGCAATGATGAAGGTGAAGAACATGTTCACCGACACGGTGATGCTCTGGCCAGCCGACCGGATCTCCAGAGGGAAGATCTCGCTGGGCACGAGCCATCCAAGCGGGCCCCATGACCAGGCGAAGGCGGCGACGTAGATGCAGATGAACAGCACCACGAGTACGGCATAGGTCTTGGAGATTGTCTCGGTCGTGCCAGTAGTCCCAAACATAACGGCGATCAATGTTCCTACTATGATCTGCGATACCAGCATTTGCATCCCTCCTTGCAAGAAGAGGAACCTTCTCCCGAACCTATCGACGCATGCAATGCTGACAAGTGTGGCAAAGACGTTGACAAGACCGGTGATGACAGCCGACATGAGCGAGGCATCGTCTCCGAACCCGATGGTCTTGAAGAGGACAGGAGCGTAGAACATGATGACGTTGATGCCCGTCAGCTGCTGGAAGAAGGGTATCAGGATCGCAATGGTGAGCTGTGGCCTGTACCTGATTTCGAGGATGGTCAACCACGGGTGATCGATGGTCATGGCCTCCTCGCTGGCCGCCACCAGGTCTTCGTACTCGGCCTGGATGTTCTCGGTGCCCCTGATCTTCTTGAGCATGTCCTTGGCGTCCTCAGGGTGGCCGCGCTCGATGAGAGAGTTGGGAGTGTCGGGGAGGGCAAGGGCGCCAACAGTGATGATGAGGGCAGGAGCTGCCGCAAGAGCCAAGCTGACTCGCCAGCCCCATCCTCCCTTGATCTTGGCGGTGCCGTAGTTGATGAGGTTGGCGGCCAAGATTCCCACTGTGATCATCAGCTGGAATGCAATGTTGAGCTGTCCTCGAAGCTTGGCAGGGGCCATTTCCGATAAGTAGACCGGCACCGACTGTAGTTTGATTTCAAGATCGACAGATCAAATTAAAGTAGGTATAGGGGATATATATTACAAATTAACACATGCATTTATTCATGGATTATATTATAACAACACAACATACATACATACATATATATAGTAAATAATAATAATAGGAAGATCTAGCTAGCTAGTTCTCACTTGATTGGCGAAACCAATGCCGATACCAAGGAGGACACGTCCAAGAATAAGCATGAGAACATTCTCTGCCGCACCATTGAGGGCGGAACCAATCAAGAAGGTGACACCACCGCTGAACATGGACCATTTCCTCCCAAAGGCACTAGTCATTGCCGATGCGAAGAAGGATGCGATGAGTGCCGCCAGGTACAAGGAAGATGTGAACAATGTCAAGAGGTGGCTGTCGAACTTGCAATATTGGTTTGTGTTCACGGATTCCTTTTCCTTTTGGTACACTGTAGGGAAGAACTTCCTCAAGAAACTCTCCATGGAAGTCACTCCACCTGCAAGTACGTACATGCACAACATATATATATTGGTGATCGATCAGTGGCATTCAAGTGCGATGAATCGATTGAGATGATTGATACTGACCTGAAATTCCAATATCGTAGCCGAAGATGAGACCACCAGAGGAGGCGACGAGACAAGTCATCAAGACGAACATCGTCACCTTTCCTGGATAGTCCTTCACCCCTCCTCCTGTGTTTACAGTTCCTCCCCCCGCCATTGGACTAGATGTGTGTGTGTGTGTCTGCACGCACGCACGTCTGAGTGTGTTCGATCGTGTGTCCGACCACAGAGACAAACAGAGACAGACAGAGAGAAGAGTTAGTAGTAGATTGATATGAAGGAAAGATCTAAGGGGTATTTATACCAATATGAGTTGCTAATAATTCATGATCTAAGCCTCCAACTATGACACACGTAGGTGTTACTGTTAGATCTAATCTCTCTCTCTCTCTCTCTGTGTTGGCCACGAAGGATAAGTCGATCCATGGAATCAGTATTACAGGACTGTAGACAAGGCCCAAAGATAGAAAATGACTATGTATAGGAATGTATAACCCCCCCCCCCCCCCCCCCCCCCCCCAATCTATATATAGAGCTCTAGTAAGAATGATGTGTAAATTGCTTTGAATTGTTCTCAACTTAATTATTATGTGAAAAAGGAATTAATCAAATTGTGGCTACTCTTCCATAAATATTTAATTTCATTGGGAACGAAGCTAGGTCCATATGCCTCAAAAGGAATTAATCATTCCAAGCATAGTTAAGATATGAAAAAAGGATAATGCTATTTGTACCTCCAAGTTGTACCTCCAAACCCTCTCTCCTTACGTGGCAGCTGACATGACATGTTGATTTGGCAGTTGACGTGGCAAATTTTAAAATTAAAATTAAAATTAAAATTAAAATTAAAATTAAAATTAGTGTTAACATTAACATTAATATTAACATTAACAATAATATTAATATTAACATTAACATTAAAATCAACATTAACATTAATTAATATTAATATTAACATTAATATTAACATAAATTAATATTAATACTAAATTAACATTGAAAAAATTAGGTAATTAACTTTTTGGGTTAAAATTTGCCATGTCATCGGCCATGTCAGATGACAAATAATTAGGGGTGGGCATACGGTTTTAGGACCTGCGATTCCGACCCGGCCCGAACCGTAAAATATCTAAACAAACCGGTTCCTAAATTTTGAAATTTAAACGGGAAGGGCCGGGGGGGGGGGGGGGAGGGTCGTGTGACATTAACGGGTCGGGACGGGCCCTAAACTTGGGCATTTTTTATTTATATATACATATATTTTTACCGGCCAATGTACTATTTTAACATGGTTAATTTGGTGGGCTTTGGTTGTATGCTTTGATCATGTTCATATCACTGTCTCCATTTGTTAGTGAATTCTAAAAATTAAGAAAAGAAAAACGCAATCTTTACATGGAAGGTCTTTTTGATGGTTGTGTAGTGCTATTATTAGCTGTGGCAGTGTTGAATGGAATTGAAGCAAATGGAGAAGAGGATGGGCATTGCAAATACAAGAGGGATTTGGCTCCTAGATCCCAAAGTGGGCTGAGAAAAAATAAGTCCTTTTATTGGGCGCTAAAAATAAGTACGTCCTTTTTTTTGGGCGTTAAAAAAAAGTACTTCCTTTTTTTGGACGTTTATTTTGGACGGGTAGAAAAATGGGCACCTTGCACTTTATTATCAATGTCGAACCGACGACCTATGTATAAAAAAAAGAAATTTTTTGGATTTGAAGTGAAGAAAAAAGAAAAATATATATAAATTAGAAATAGAAATTTGAAATTAAATATGAAAAAAAAAAAAACAACTTTGTTGACAATTATAGATTTGTTCTTTGGTCGGAAGAGTCCTCCTAATATTCTGGTCTTTTAGTTTCGATATCTTTGAATATGAACATAAAAGAGAGGATAGGCTCATTACATTAAAAGATATGGGAATGCCCATAAGATAAAATAATTGAGCGTGAGAGCCAAATGAATCGAAAGATTCATGTTTGGTTCGGGAAGAGATTATGGAAGTTGTGAAATTAATGGTAAGGTAATCTACTTTCATTAAATGATTTATTAGATAATCGAAAATAGAGGGTTTATTTTAACTTTTAACTAAGCCGACTAATCCAACCATTTAGTTTTAGACGTCCATATATAGGACGTATTTTTTTTGACGCCCTTCTTTGGGGCGTAACGGTTCCTTCTTTGCAATTTCCACAAACTTTTTTCCTTTTACACAATTCTTTAGAACTTTTATGCTTATGATACAATTTTTCGTTAATAATTTGATCCAAATTAATTTTGACCTAATTAGACTTTGAAATTTACCTTTGTAATTGCACGTTGTTTTATTTTCAAAAGAGTTCCGTGAATCCATGTTCTGCTGTCCTTATAAGCTTTTTCAGCAACTTTGTATTTTTCTAGGTTTGAAAAAAAAATTGAAGAAGAAAGTCGGCCGAACCTCAAAGAAAAGAAGAAGAGGCAGAGAAAGAGAGGGGAAGGTTGCTGTCTGTATTGTCCAGCAACTTTGTATTGTTTCGGAGGACTCATAGTCAAATGTGAGGGTGAGGGTCTTTGGTTGCTGGGCCCCACATAATAATTACTCCTCTCCACATGCTGTGGTGACTACTATGGGGCCATGAGCAAAATTTGGGGCCAGTTGCCATTTGCCAACTTGCCATTCACTGGGGGCTGGGCGGGCAGCACATTGAGGCCTCGTTTGGTTACTGAAATTTGAGCTTGGGAAAGGAAAGTGATTCATTTTCTATGTTTGGGAGCCAAAGTAAAGTTGTTGGAAAGAAAAAATGATTCCCAAGAGGTGGAAAATAAGGAAAAAAGTGGTTCATCCCATTTATCTAAGGAATCACTTTTCCTCCAACTTTTCCGCATTTATTACAAAAAGTTTTGACCAAAATATCCATGTTCATAATATTATTTACCATTTTTATCCATAATATCTTTTAGACAAAAATATTTCTAAGTAATAATTATTTTTATTAGCACGAGGGTATTTTTGGAAAATTGACTTGATTTTGTTTCCTTTCCTTACAAACACCAAACACTATAATGAAAATTAAAGATATATTCCGGTTATAATCCCGATCTTTCCAAACACCGGAAAGAAAAGTTTATAGGAATTATAATTTCCTAAAGGAAAGAAAATACCAAGGAATCAATTTCCTTTCCTTTCCATTCCGCGAAAAACGAGGCCTGAGGGAGAGCTGCAGCCTGTGAGCAATTTTTTTTTTTTTTTTTATAAATTTTTTTCAATTCCACTGGGTGCACCGCCCCCCAGTGCGAAGCAGCTGGGTCCGCCCCTGGTTGGAACTAAACTCATACCTTGAATAGATACATGAGTTCTTTCATCGCATATTTAGGATTGCAACAATATGAGCATCTGGGTCGGTTTGGAACAATTCTCATGAGTATTTACAAGTGGTTTAAATTAATATTTTATTATTATTATTATTTTGATGTGTTTTTTTTTTTGGCTTGGCAAATGTCAAGGGGGATTCGAACCTGCGCCTTCGCACCGGGGTCCCCGTTGCTACCACTTGGCCACAATCCACGAAATTATTATTATTATTATTATTATTATTATTATTTTGGATGGGGAAAGAGGTTGGTATTGGGTGTTTAGAGTTTAGAGGTTTCTGAATATTGTTAATGGGTGGAAAGCTAGGTCGATTCAGTGAGAAGGATGGCCATATATACGGCGGGTTTAATATCTGAACATGATTGCAAGCATGATTGATGAATTAACATAGAAGAGCTATGTTGCACAGTTACTCTTCCAGACTTGTATTCGTGTTCGTATTTGACAAGATACTTCCTAAACATTCACGTTGATATTGCTTACTCTTGCTTAAGTTCCAAAGGGTCTCAAAATATGGTTGAAATTGATTTGATATAGTAACAGACTCATGACTCAGAATATATTTGAGACACGGGAACATATATTTGTTGCATACATTAAAACATTTTAGAACAAAGTTAATATTGAAAATGCGCATGAATACATATAATATTAAAATCTAATGTATAAATTATGTAGGTTGATATGTTTGTATGTGTATATATAATCCTATGTACTGGTTATTTTTTACTGTTCAAAGAATTAAGACTTATCATGTATCAACACGTGATATATATAGGAAAATTGGTAAATTTTATTCAAAAAAGTCAGCTATCGTACGTACTAATACAGTATATATATAGTTTTATACAATAACTTTTTTTTCTTTTTTTTTTTTGAAATCACACGCACACACACAATTGGGGGGCTCGAACCTTGCCGGCCCCTCCGGATGTCCGCTCTAATACCACTAGGCTAGAGAGCTCGGACAGTTTTATACAATAACTTAATCATACTAATCTCACCCTTATACTGAAGAAGGAAAGGGCTACTTCACTCTCTCATTACTGATCTATTGCTTGCTGCAACTTCTTGTATAAAATTATTACACATATGATGTGTCGAGGAATGGAAGGTATCATGAAGAGTCTGGTTTCACCATACCAGACAACTTTTATAAAAGGTCGGGCCATGGCAGATAACAATTTGCTAGCACATAAATTGTTACGTGACTTCAACAGGACTGTAGGCCAACGAGCATGTATCAAATTGGATTTGAGAAAATCTTATGGCACGGTCAACCGAGATTTTGTCTGTCGTATTATGTTAGCTCTTGGGTACGACCAGGCATGGGTTGATATGGTCCGAGAGTGTATCAGTACACCTTGTTGGTCCAATGATTGTATCATGTTTTTGAATATGGTTAATCTGTTAAGTTTAGCATTTCATTATCACTAATCTTCATACTATCACTATAGCATTTCTACTTATACTTATACCTTTGGTGATATGTGCTTATTATTTTACTTATTAGTGATATGAGTTTTTATTATATATATATATATATATATATATATATATATATATATATATATATATATATATATATATATATATATATATATATATATATATATATATATATATATCTTAAATTTAATTAAGTTACCAAAATCAAAACTATGTTTTGATTATGGTTATTCAACTAAGTTTAACATTATGATATCAATAATATTTATGCTGTCACTATAGCTCTTATACTTAAACTTAGCATTGTCCTACTGTGCTTTATTTTATCATATTTGCTACATGTATATTGCTTTGTCCGTCTAACATGTACATGCAGAAAAGTAATAAGCAAGATCAATGTGGACATATGCAATGAAGAAATCATGGTGGACCAAAGACGACGGATCCCACAAGATTTCTCTAAACCACCCGACGACATCTCCGGAGCCACGCACTCGGGGGTTCCGCTGCCCGGTCAACGGACGGGGGTCGAGGGAGCAGCGTCCCTCGTCGGGGGTTCGGGGGCGAAGCCCCCGAAAGGTATTCAGTTTTCACAAATTGGATATCTTTGGACAGCTGACATCAAGGAAGAAGCCAACATCTATCAAGGAAAGAAGCCATGCCATGCCATTATCATTTCAAGACTCTGAAGAAGCCTGCACTTGCTACAGTATATCTGGAGTCTGTAATGAGTCTTAGGAATAATTTTAAACACAAGAAATGGATGGCAAAATCGAAAGCTAGGGTAGAAATTAGCCCAGGATCATTTTCGGATAAAAATCGGCATACCGACGGTATACCGGTCTATACCGACGGTATACCGATTTTTGTTCACAGAAAGTTTCTGTCTACAAAATTGGCATACCGACGGAATACCGATCTATACCGACGGTATACCGATTCAGTATAGTTGAAATTCCAACGATCGGATTTCTAACATTTAATGATCCCAACGGCTTTATTTTTAGCCGTTGCAATTCCAGATCGGTATTCCGACGGTATACCGGTTCGTACCGACGGTATACCGATCGCTGACTGAAAATTTTCCTTTGAGCTCTTTTCAATGCTTTGGTTATAAATAGCCTTGAACCCCTTCATTCAAGGTTGATGCTTTGAGCCTAAAACTTTCTAAACCACCAAAGCCTATACACAAACAACTCTACAAAGCTTTTATTTGCCATCCACAAATTGTGTTAGTGTTATTGAGTTGAAAAGTAAGATATTCATCTTGTTGTATAAGGAGATCAAAACCTATTGTGAAAGGTTGAAGTCGGAGAGTCTTCATATACAAACTCTCGGTTGAAGTTGGAGAGTCTTCGTATCCAAACTCTCGGTTGAAGTCGGAGAGGCCTTCGGACTAAAGCTCTCGTGTAAGAAGTTGGCGAGTTCTTCGGATTCAAAGTCGTGTGTAACTATTTACTCAAATAGTGGATTAAAGCCGGAGAGAGTTTCGGGACTGGAGTGCCCCTTGGGAGGATACCAGGATATATCGTGTGTTGGTATTGTTGTTGCTTCTTCTCTTACAGTTATATTTTTAAATTGCCCATTAGCTTGTGCTAAGTGCTTGATTAGTTAGCTTGACCCTATTCGTCACGTCCCGATTCGTAGAGTCATTCATTCACATATTTTATCTCTTGGAATCGATCGTCCTCGCTTGGGCGTGATGTCGTACAAGTCTGGTATTGTACTTGTACAAGGCAAATATGGTACATAAGTGATAATATTCAAATAGGAACACATCGCAGCGACAGAAGCAGACAAATTGAAGTTAACGAGGACAATCTTTCTTATTGAATAGAAGTACATTACTTCTTTATAGCAGCGGAGATAAAAGGATAACTTGAAGTCACACAGAGATATATAGAACTTTATTCTCTTTATTGATAATTGAAAAAGAGTACAAGACTTGTGTTGAAGTACAATGTTGACAACCAATCTCACTTTACATTGAAAGCCAACTGAACAATGCTATACAGCTTACATCTGATGCTTGGATACATTGGGTTACAACTCGATATACCAGCTTGGCTTAAAACTCACTGGTACAACTGGTTACAATATTCCATACATTATGTCTTATAAACAGAAGACATCATCTTGAACAAGGAGAGCTTCTGTGCGCCCAACAAATCTTCGATACCGTGGGACAAATCAAGCCAATCTTCGTGTGTAGAGTATCCCAAGCACGAGCACCTGTCCACAAAACGTGGGTGTTTGCCATTAAAATTATTTGATTGAAAACTTTAACACAAACAGAACAGTGTTACAATATAGGACTTCGATGTAGTCCTAGGAGTACACTTTTGTTTAAACTGGGTCCTTAGTGCCAATGGAGCGAGTGGTAATACGTTGACTCCGTTGACGGGCTGACGACGGTTATCGGTTCTCTGAAGGTGTAGATTGCTCTGGGTGCTGGAGCTTGCTGAGAGGAGGAAGACGTTGAGTGTCTGTAGCTGCCTCTCTGGTGATTTTCTGTATGTTCGTTCAGGATTCTCCCCTCTGTGTGTGTGTGGAAGAAGGAAATGATTCCTCTATTTATAGCTGGACAGGTTGGCTGCTCATGCGCGCATATGTAGGATACGCCGGTACGTCGGGACGCCACATGGAGATTGCTGATGGAGGCGCATGGATGATGTGCCCTACTCGAGGGGTTGAATTCTTCATACTGCTGTTGTGAGTCGGCACGTAGCAGAGGAGAAAATCTTTCCGTTGCTGAAATCTTGGATGAGTTGAGTCAAAGGACATGTGTCGTCGACTCATGGCTCGGAGATCTCGGATCTGATGGGGGGATGATTTGGTGGGATGCGCCTTGGATTGGGCGCATGATGAGATTTTGGCTCGTGACCTTTAGGAGTCACGAACCATTCTGGGCGCATGGCTTTTGAGGCGCATGCAGGCGACTTTCCTTCTGTCTTTCGGGATCAGAGATCAGTCTGGGGCGCATGGCTTTTGAGGCGCATGCAAAGCTTCAACTGGAGACTCTTCTTCTGTCTTTAGGGATCAGTGAAAGGTCTGAGGCGCATGGCTTTTGAGGCGCATGCGGATGGTTGGGTGGCCACGTGGCAGTAGTCGTCGGGGTAAAGTCGTGATGATGCTGACGTTGCCGATGCTTCATTTTCTGAAAAAGTTGTCAACTGTTCAGACTTTGGGAGGTGTGCTGCCAACTCTGTCAGTTCAACATTTAGTGTTTCTGACATTCGATGGACAGCTGAGTGGGCGCGTCGATTGGCGTTCCACTCGGTATGGAGATGTATGGGGGCGCATCCCCTGTGATACGCTCGGTACAGGGCGCATCTGTGGAAGGCGCTTGGTGTTTGAACAGCCGACGCATCCGACACGTCTTTAATGATGCGGCTGTTTCGCTTCTCGAGTGTCTTTAAATAGCCGTTTGGCTGAAGTTGAGGCGTCTAGTTCATCCATTTAATGTGAGTTTATTGCACGGAATTCGGAGAGCCATCCACTTGGCGCGTGGGTTTGATCTGCCCGGCCTATAAATAGTGGCATGGAGAGAAGGTTTGCTTCTCATTCCCTCACGTACCTACAACATGAACTTGGGTATTCGGGTGCATTCTGTTGACGAAGTGTTCCCGAGGGTGAAGATGAGACGCCTTGTCGTCGTTGATGCACTTGAAGGTGACTGTTACATCCAAAAGACGGAGTCGAAGGCTTCTGAGGCAGGCAGAAGGTGCCTGTTGCATCCAAAGATAGGGATGCTCGGGCCTCGTCTCCGTTATTTCGGAAGAGCCGTAGATCGGAATGGCGGTGCTAGGCTCTTTCTTCCTTCAAAGTGGGGGTTGCCCACTCTGGTAGGTTTGAAAGATGCTCCTTTTGCCGCGGTTTCGATCATGGTCTTCCTTGGTCTTTGGAGGCTCTTTCGAAGCCTCCCCTGGCCACAGCCTTGCGGTGCTTTTCTCTTCCTTGGTTCCAGCCAGAGGGTTAAATGCTTTGCTTGGCGAAGCACTTATCAGGTGAGCCTGGCTGGAAGAGCGGCACATAACTGGGCTGCTGAAGGGATGCACATAACTGAGCTGGATGCACATAACTGAGCTGCTGAAGAGATGGTGGGATGCGCCTGGTTGGAGGCGCATGGTAACTGATGCGCCTAACTGGCGGCGCATGGTGACTACTGCGCCTATCTGGGGGCGCATGGTGGCCGCTGGCTGTAAACTTAGGATCTTTTCTTTGTAGAAATTCTCCTTTGTACAACCTTTTCCAGACATGTAATAGACTTTTGTATATAAATAAAAAGTCCTTTTTCAAATGTCTATACTCATTGATTTTGCTGTGAAGTGTTCTGTCCGAATTCTGGCGCATGTAGTATCTGGCGCATGGGCTTTCTGGTTGTGAAATTCCATGCTTCTACAAGACCCCCTTCAAAGTTTTCAAAACTTTTGAATAAGTTTTGGAATACTTTGAATAAGAAGCATGGAGGTTAGGGCGCATGATTACTGGACGCATGGCTGTTCGGGCGTATGCTCCTCTCAGTTAATGCATATGATGATGCCTCGGTAACCGAAAAGATTAATGATGATCTTTTGGTTGTATTTGCTGTTATCTCTTCACAGGACCCGAGGCGACGGCTGAGATCACTCCTCATCGGGTCACGCGTACGACCATGCCCTATAAATAGGTGAGGGATGGAGAGAGAGAGTTCTTCTTCTTTGTGCCTTTGCCTTCTTTAGAGTTCTTCTTCAAAACCCTAACTTCTTCCTCTTTGAGAGAATGGCTCCCAAGACTCCTCGCGGTGGTGCCGGCAAGGGGAAGGAGAAAGCGAAGGAGTTCGTCGACGAGGATGCACCTATCACCCTTGTGACTCCAGCCGACGTTCGTCCCGAGGTGTCGGGTGGGTATCGTCTCTTTCACACAAGTTTTGGGCCATACTGTGCCCTAACTCAAAGCTGCCAACGCGTATGGACTTCTGTCCTGATAATACGCCGAGGTTTTATCCCGCCGATGTGCATAGGTTTAGGCCTTTATTGCGCACCGAGGTTTAATTGCTGACGCGTATGGGCTTAAGCCTTGATGATGCGCCGAAGCTCCAATGCTGACGCACATGGGTTTACGCCCTGATGATGCGCCGAAGCTCCAATGCTGACGCGCATGGATTTACGCCCTGATGATGCGCCGAAGCTCCAATGCTGACACGCATGGGTTTACGCCCTGATGATGCACTGAAGCTCCAATGCTGACGCGCATGGGTTTATACCCTGACGATGCGTCAATCTATTTGACATCTTTTATCTTTTTGCCTGACTTCCACTTTTGTTGTACCAGTGTCGATGACGATCCCTTTGTTGAATGAGGTCCTCCTGGACGCTTCTCTTTGCCAAATGGGAGTTGATTTTGATGAGGCGGTGATCAACCCTGCAAAGGATGCTATCTTACAGAACCAACCCTGGGAGAGAATGCTGCAGATCCAGAACCAGTTGTCGCTTTTCCTCCAGAGTATGATGGAGAGTGGTAAACTGAAGTCTGCTGAGTCTGAAGATGTGACTTTCTTGAAACCCACCTTTCTGTTTGGCGACCGACTAGTCTCTTCTGAAGCGAAGATACTGAAGATCAAAGAAGGCTGGTTCTTTTCTGCCAAAGGCATGGTTCTATACATGCGGCAGGTTGACCGCCAGTTGCCGCTGACGGCCTTTTATCGTTTAGCTTCGAAGAGAAGGATGGGTTGGGATCTTACTCCTTTTCAAGGAGGGGCCTTGGGAGGTACCCTTTCGATTGACGCCACCTCGAACCAGCGAGATATCTTGGCTGCTTCACGAGCCGGTTCCTCGTTCAGTTACCGAGCCTTGCGTCTCGGGAGCCTCTACAGTGAAGTCCCAAGCGACATGTTTTCCTTCAGTGCCCCGACCTTTGCAAATTGGATGCTGACATCGAAGGTCATGTATCCGACAGGTGGCTTTAGAGTCGAAGGTTGGTGTCACTACATTCCGAGGTGGGACGAGTTGACCACCTGGGTGCTTTCAAGGTTCAAAGTTGAGCTTAAGGAGATCGGGCTGACAGCCGCCATTCGGGCTACGCAGGCAGGCGTGGATCTCAATAAGCCCATGTTCCTTGCACTCTTGGAAATATTCAATGCCCATACTGGCAGCTTTTTCACTCCGGTGGGAGAGTTGGGGTTGGCTCTCCATGAGATGTACGAAGTGTCTAAGCTTCCTTGGGGATCGGAGCCGTACGAGGAATATTTCCCGTCAAATGAGGAGATCCAGGTTCTGGAAGATAAGGACCCGGAGATGATGGCTGTATTCAAAGAGGTGACGAGCTACCATTATCTGATGCACTGGAGGGATAAGGGCAAGACCCAGCCTCATATGACTGCTTGGAGGGATTATGTTTTCAAGCAGGATTTGGCGGATCCTTCGAGGATCCGGTTTGCGACTCCGTCGGGACTGAAGCCCGCTGAAGTGACTTCTGAAGTAAGTCGGCTGGACAAGAGGACCCCTCATTCCAATGAGGATGGCGAGAATGCGTATAGCTGCTTCTGGCACTGTGCGCACCGGATGTCGTCTAAGGCGGTGCTGACAGCATATTTGATGATATGGCTCCGGGATTGCGTGTTTGCAGGTAGATCCGGTGCCGTAGAGAGGGTACATCGGAATCTTATTTTGCCTGCCGTGAAGTTGGCCTGTGGGCGGCCTTTAGCTCTCCTCTCCGCGATGGTGTGCAACCTGTTGCGCAGTTTGAGGTCTTTTGCTGATGATGTGATCCACGAGAAAGGTAACAATGACAACTTTCCCCGGGCCGAGCTGCCTTTTCATTATCTTATGGGGTGGCTGATTTTACATCATTCGAACGTGATGAGTCCCGGTCCGGAGGAGAATCATGTTGAAGGAGATGCCTTCATTCGCCGCTTCTACAAGAGGAAGTGGTTATACACTGGCGTCCCCGTTTGCAGGAGAATTTTGTCCTACCTTCAGGGGTGGAAAATTATCAAGGTTGGCCCGATCTTCAAAGATTTCGAGGCCGACCAAGATTTAGTTGACTCCGGCGAAGATGCGGTCACTTTGCCGAAATGGAGTTTTCGTTGGTTGCAGAGTATCCGGCCTTCTCACCTGGTCTACCGCAACCAGAATAGATGTTATCTGGAGCCGTATCTGCCAAGCCGATTTGCTCGTCAATTTGGCTATACCCAGCTAATGTTGCGGAATCCCAGTAGCAGTCTGGGCTTCATCGGGAGTTTGTTGGATGGAGCCCGGGGCTGGCAATATTATAACGCTGGATGCACTAGCGTTAATTTTACCACGCCAGTTCGCAACCCTCGTCCGCCGATCCTATATCCGGCCGCCAAGCTGTATTGCACTATGATTACTATGTCTCCTGGTTATGACAGGAAGACTAGTTTCATCATTGGAACTCAGCTGGAGGCGACGGCGAATATGTTGATGGCAGCCCGATCATATCGTCCACCAGAATTGGCGGGATATCGGGCTGCTGCTGCTGCACCAGTGAGAGACCCGTCTGTCGGGAAAAGGCGGGCTGACACAGAAGTTGGTTCTTCTGTACCGAAAAGGTCGAGAAAGACGTCGACCCCTAAGGTTACGGAAGTGCCACTTGTAACGCCAACGGGATCAGTTCCTGCTGAGGTAAGGAGTGCTCCGTAATTCTGGGAAATTTTGTCATTGTGGTGCCTTATGCTTTTCTTCTTGTAGGGATCGTCGAAGAAAAAGGCCCGTGTTTCAAAATCGGGTGCTAGTAACCCGAAGGAGGTGGCAGGCTCTTCTGATGAGCGCATACCACCGATGGTAATGTCTCCTGTGGAGGAGGGTCTCGAAGATGTTCCTGCGGAGGTTTTAGTATCTCCTGACTTCGAGGTCGCAATAACTTCTGGGAAAGTACCATCTGCCGTGGAGGCCTTGGACGCTGAGGGTCCTACGGACTCAAGGCATCCTGATGATGAAGTGGATTGGAGTTCGTCGCCTTCTGATAACGTCCCTCCGGCGTTGCAAGAGTCTGTTACGGGAGCAACAGAGGTGGTTGGGACAGAGGAGAGGGTTGATTCCCCTCCTTGTCATGATGAGGGGAGGTCGGCTGTATCATTGCCAAGTCCTACCCCGGCTCCAACCGTGGAAGTTGTAGTGGCTACCGATCAGAAGGTAGCGACAGATTCTGTTCCTGTAGAGGGACTTGAGAAGGATGAGACCCTTCTACCGGTCCTGTCTCCCGGGGCAGGCCAGGAGATGAGTATTGATCTCCCTGTTCCGGGGGAGGTACTTGACGCTGATAGGACGTTGGGGGTAGAAGAGGTGGTCGTTGACGTCGGAGGTTCCTCCGGGCTTGAGAAGGGTAAGGGTGTAGAACCCTCTGTTGCTCCTTCTACTTGGGGTACTCTTTCGACACTTGTGCCGGCTCCCTCTGTTCCTTTGGCTCCTCGGGCTAGCAGTCTGGCCCCTGTCGATGAAGAGCCTATTGATGCCGAGGTTCAAGCCTCGCAGGTTGAGGTTGGCAGATCTTCTTCTGGTCCGCTAACTGTAGTAGCTCCTCCAACTCCTGCTATGACGCCGCAGGTACTGGTGGACGCAGACGAATATGTAAAATTCCTCGTCGAGGGGGTGTACAAAATGCTGCAGAGGGGCGTATCTGCGGTGATAGATGCCAACGGGAGCTTTACGACGGCAAGAACTCTGGCAATGCCCTGTATCGAGCTGATCTGCGTTCACCAGGGCCATGACCATATGGCCAAAATTCTGGAGGCTTCGGTAATCGAGCTGGACGAGCGGCTTGCGGAACTTCAGCGCATCCAGCGAAATGACCTCTCCGTCTTGATAGATGCGTAGAAGGGGAAGTTGATTGCCGAGATCGAGTCTTCCTACCAGGCTACTGTGGGCATTTGGGAGCGCGAAGTGGCTGAGACTGAGGCTGCGGTAGAGCAGTTGTCTCAGTCCATGAAGGAGACAATAGAAACGCGAGCTGCGTTGGACGCCAATATCGCGAAGATCAACGCCCAGATGTGCCGTCTTGAGGACCAACGGGCCCGACTCCAGTTAGATGTTGAACGTGTCCAAGCTAGGCACGTAGCATTCAAGAAGGAGGAAGCAATCTTTACTCAGCGGACTCTTGCCCTGGCTCGGCAGCGACAACAGCTTGATGAAAAGCATGAGAGCGAAACTTCCGCTGAGGCTGTTGAATTGATGCGTCAAGAAGCTGAGCGTCGAGTCCTGGCGACTGTGGAGACTCGTACAGCCGACTTGAGACGTCGAGTCAGAGAGCTCTCAGCCTACCCTGGAGAGGTTCAGGGACTGTAGCTTCTCCCTTTTTTATGTTCTTTTGCAACCCTTGCTGGGGATAGTGTAGTTCTATACTCTTTTTTTAATAAAGAAGTACACAACCTTTTTTTGTGATGTGTTCATTTTTGTTATTATGAACTTGATGATTTATGTGGACCTATTATCTTTTGCGTACCTTAGTTTTTAGGTACATATAATAAGTTTGAAGGAACCAATATGTTTGCTCAGAGGTAATGTGGACGTGGCACTCATTGGGGTTCAAATGATAGAATCTTCCTACTCAGAGGTATTATGGACGTGGTAGGAATGATCCTGGGGGATACGCTGAACAACTCAGAGGTGATGTGGACGTGGAAGTTCTACGATCAATGTACAATAACGCAGGGGTTGTTTGTACGAGATGTTTACTCATAGGTAATATGGACGTAGTAAACATGAAGGATAGCGTAGGCTTACGAAGTGTAAGATTCTGCTTTGTAGGGTGTAGAGGGACAACTCAGAGGTGATGTGGACGTGGTTGTCTTTCTACTGGAGGATGCTACAGAACAGCTGGGTTCCGAAAGCGTATGGTTTTGTTGGAAGAGAATTGTCTGTGAATCCTGATGATTGGGTCCATAGATCCCCTTGTGGAAGCACATATCTAAAAGATGTCAAGAGTAGTACTTCTTCAGGAACTTGCCATTGATGGACATCATGAACAAGTCCACATTGGGTTTGGCGAGGCGGTAAGCACCGTTTGAGTATACCGTCTCAATGATGAAAGGTCCTTCCCACTTGGGCTCGAACTTTCCTGGCGTCTTGTGAGTTAACACCATTGGCCTTCTGACTGCTAAAACCAGGTCACCAACTTGGAAAGTCCTCTGTTTGACCGTCTTGTTGAAAGCCTGTGATATACGGGCTTGGTAGAGTTCGATGCGTTGTTGAGCCAGGAGACGCTTCTCATCGAGTGCCTCCAGTTCCCGCAGACGACGACGTTGATTGTCCTCTTCTGTGAGTTTGTTTGTTATTGCTACGCGGAGTGAGGGTATCTGTATCTCGAGAGGCAGTACCACTTCGCTCCCGTAGACCAGGGAGAATGGTGTGTTGCCTGTTGGGGTCCGTACCGTTGTGCGGTAGGCCCAAAGACATTCGCCAAGCTTTTTGTCCCAGTCGCGTTTGTTGGAGGATACGACCTTTTTAAGCAGCCTAACGATAGTTTTGTTGAACGCCTCTGCTAACCCGTTTGCAGCCAGATTGTAGGTGGTGGATGCCACATTTTGGATGCTATTCTTGTCACAGAACCTGCTAAAAATGTGGCTGATAAACTGAGGACCATTGTCATGAATGATCCGTCGGGGAACTCCGAAGCGGTAAATGACATGGTGCTTGATAAAGCTGACCACCCTGGAGCTTTTTACTTCCGCCAGTGGGACTGCTTCCGCCCATTTAGAGAAGTAGTCGGTGATGGCTAGGATGAAGCGGTGTCCTCTTGATGAAGGAGGGGTGATTGGTCCTATAATGTCCATACCCCAGGCTTCAAAGGGCTAGAAGGCGACTGTAGGATGTAGTGGTTCAGACGGTGTATGTATGAAGTCTGCATGAAGTTGGCATGCGTGGCACTTCTTAGCATATTCAACAGCGTCGACGGCCATGATTGGCCAGTAGTAGCCCATACGTCGCAGTCGATCCTGCAACTTAGGACCGGGCTGATGAGCTCCGCAAGTTCCGTCATGGGCTTCTCGAAGAGCTTCGGCTGCTTCTTCGTTGGACAGGCATCGAAGGAGGAGCCCATCGAAGGAGCGTCGGTACAGCGTTTTGGTAGCTGTGTCGTAGTAGAATCGAAGAGAGCGTCTCCTGACTGAGACGGCTTCCTTCGGGTCCTCTGGAAGGATTCCGTAGACAGCGAAGTCGATGAACGGGAACCTCCAGTCTCGGACATTAATACCAGTGTTCGTCGGCATGGCGTAAGCCACTCGCAAGCATAGGTTGTTTCTAGGACAAACCAGGTCCCGGCCAGTTACCGTGACATAGTGTTGAGTCCCAAGGGGCGCTGCCAATGAGGCCGCTAGGCCAGCCAGAGCGTCGGCCTCCAAGTTTTGTAGACGGGGTACATGTTCGATGAAGAACCCGGTGAAGGTTGAAATGATGTTCAATGCAACTTCATGGTAAGGGATCAGATCTTCATGGCGAACCTCGTATTGCTCCCGAATCTGGTTCACGACAAGTTTTGAGTCACCGTAGGCTTCCAGATGGTCCACCTCCAGCTGTTGTGCGAGTTGGAGTCCCATGATGAGTGCGTTGTACTCGGCAACATTGTTGGAGCAAGGCTTCGAAAGGGAGTAAGCACGCTGGATGACCAACTGATCGGGGAGACTAAGACTACCCCCACTCCTGCGATGATTTGGCCTTTGGGGCCTGTTCTTGAAGCACCATCAAAAAACATCCGCCAAACGGAGCTTCCTTCGGTGACGTTGGATTCTTGGACCTCATCCGGGATGTCTTCATAGAGTTTTGAAGATTCTGGGATGGGGTGTGCAGCTAAAAAATTAGCCAGAGCTTGACCTTTAACAGCTTTTTGCAGGACAAACACCATATTATACGGTGTTAGCAAGATCGCCCATGGATTTTCAGCGTGTGAAGGTCTACGCTCATTTCGCAAAGTATTCCTTGCATCCGGGAGGCATGAAAATGTATAAAGATCTACGCTCAACTTTTGGTGGCATGGTATGAAGAAGGATGTGGCGCTATTTGTGTCACAATGCATGGATTGTCAGCGTGTGAAGGCCGAACACCAACGGCCAGGCGGAGAATTAAAAAATTTAGCTATTCCACTGTGGAAGTGGGATAATATCTGTATGGATTTTATAGTCGGCTTGCCAAGAACTCAGAAGGGAAATGATGCAATTTGGGTTATCGTGGATAGATTAACCAAGTCGGCACATTTCATTCCAATAAAAGTTACATGGGGAGTAGAACGGTTGGCTCAGATTTACATAAATGAAATTGTTCGATTACATGGGGTGCCAGCTTCTATAGTATCGAATAGAGACGGAAGATTCTTGTCACGATTTTGGATAAGTCTGCACTCGGCTATGGGCACAAAGTTAAACTTCGGTACGGCTTACCATCTGCAGACTGATGGTCAGACAGAGAGGGTAAACCAGATTCTTGAAGATATGTTGAGATTGTGCGTGCTCGATTCGAAGACAAATTGGGACACACATCTCGCATTAGCAGAATTTGCCTATAACAACAGTTATCAGGCAAGTATCCAAATGGCCCCGTACGAAGCCTTATATGGACGGAAATGTCGATCACCGATATGCTGGGATGAAGTCGGTGAACGGCAAGTGCTCGGACCAGAACTTGTGGAACAGGCCGTCGAGAGGGTTCGCTTAATTCGAGAAAGACTTAGAGTTGCTCAAAGTCGACAAAAGAGTTATGCGGATGTTCATCGACGACCTTTGGAATTCACAGCAGGCGATCATGTCTTCTTGAAGGTCACGCCCATGCGAGGTGTGATGCGGTTTGGGATGAAAGGAAAGCTAAGCCCGAGATTCGTCGGACCATTCGAGATTTTGGAGAAGGTAGCCTCAGTGGCTTATCGACTTGCACCTCCGGCTCTGGCTGATGTGCACGATATCTTCCATGTATCACAACTTCGGAAGTACGTGCATGATCCAAGTCACGTAGTGAACTTCGACCAGTTGCAGCTGAGCGCTGACCTATCCTACACTGAAGAGCCTGTCCAAATTTTGGACAGAAAAGAGAAAGTTTTGCGGAATCGGACAGTACCCCTGGTCAACGTGCTGTGGCGGAACCATGCTGTAGAGGAGTCGACATGGGAATTAGAGGAAGAGATGCGGGTGAAATACCCTTCGCTGTTTGATATTTTTGAGGTAGGACTTTTGCTTTAAGTTTCGAGGACGAAACTTTTTCTTAGTGGTATATTATGTAGTGTTCCGCTCCTAGCGGTTCACTATGTAAGGCTTGTGGCTTGGCTAACTCGGTCGGAACCGAGTATTGGGGAAACTTACCGTCGGCACCGAATCGATCACGGACAAGTGCATAAGAACCTTTCCAACTAATGGATTGGTTTCTCTTGAAATGCGTCCAAGAGTTTTCTCTGGATGTTTTGCTGCTGGTTTTGCTGCTTGGTTTTGATGGATGCTTTTCTGAATGATTTTCGATGATTTGATTCTTGCCCGTTTTCATCGATTTGCATAGCATTCATTCTTGAGAATTCTGAGAGAAGAGAACACAACGAGATGGATTATTAACCAAACTTTTGGTGCCAATGCAGACTGACGCGTGACGGAAGGCTAAGCGTGCAAGTGTTCCTCTCTCTTTCGGCGATTCTCTAATTTGGTGAGTGTGGATCTCTGTGGTGGTATTGTCCCTCTCGCTATTCCTTCATGCCAATTAAATAATTGTCTTGCAACATCCGTTGATCGATATCAAGTTGCTAAATGCCACAAGTCAATACCACTAAGAAGCTAGAGATTGAACATTGAACATTGAAATGAATGCTAGTTCATAGAACATTGAAATGAATGCTAGTCCCTTGAACATTGAAATGAATCGATTACACTGTTAACAACAATTGAGATTATGCTTGTCCACTGAACATTGAAATGAGATTGAATTGATACCTAGAATGATGATGAAATGCTGCGAAATGAACAAGTTGTCTATTTACTTTCAAAACTACCATGCACTGTTTGCTTATCGAGTCGATCATGCATTCGCATGGTCATGGACAACTTGTGCACAAGGTTTGGTGGTGTGTTTCCTCGAATCGGTACTGGGGCGCCGGGACCGATTCGGCCTAGGAGGAAGCATTGGCGTGCTAATGGGAGCACGGGTATTGTGAGGCATCCTTAGGGGCTAGCTACCTACTTTGGAGTCATTGCATTACCTTGAAGTCCTATAAGGCAAAGAGATGTCCATATGGTTCAACAACGCCAGTGGCCATGTAGTCAGGATGCATGCTAATGATTATTTTATGCAGGGGCGGTAAGTATATTATTATTATCCTGTATCTTATGCAGGAAAGCTGGATTCGGCCAATGGTAAAGTAAACATGGTTTATTCCATGTTGCATTTATTGTGAATTACTCTGAATGTTGCCTGTCCCTAATAAGTTCATATCTTTAAAATGCTTGTCATTAATCAAATGTTGGTTTAGCTGAGTGGGCCAACGGGGCTCACCAGCGCATTGTTATAATGTGCTGACCCCTCATCCACAGGTACTGGAGAAGGCTCAGGCGCACGTCCGAACTAAAGCTTTCTGAACTGCTGTTTCCTTTCAAGTTGTTTTTCCCTAAAGACGCACAAAGTATTGCGGAGATTTCAAAGATAGCTGCTTATATTTCAAAGTACTAAAGGGGCATGATGTATGAAACGGGAAATTATTTCATGGCAGCCTATCAGTTGTACTCCTTTTCATGAATCAATGTAGCCGAAATGGCATTTCAAATATTATCGAAAAAAGTTGTATTCTGACTACAATTATGAATAAAATGAGTATTTCTTCTTCCTATATTGTGTCTCGATGTTTCCGCAACTGTGGCTTATTTTTTAAATGTTTCTAAGTGATATGTGTATGTTCTAGCCTTGTACAAGTGCAACTTCAGACTTGTACGGCATCACGCCTTAGCGAGGACGATCGATTCGGCGTGAATCGAAGCAAAGCGAGCGATTCCCCGAATCGGGGCGTGACAAGTTGGTATCAGAGCACGGTTTAGAATCCTCGAATTTCAAAAATATTTTTAAAAAGGAAGTCTTGATGCAAATTTTCTCGATTGATGGTGTCGATAGCGCTGGCATGAAATAATGTTCCATACAATAAGCTCATAAATATTTTATGAGTGCTAATAGAATTATTCTTTGTTGTAGAATGACTAAGGGTGATAGCTCAAAGGCGAATTCATCGTCGGACCCGATTGATAAACTGATTAAGCAAATGGAGGCTCAAAGGAAGCAGAGCGAAGCTCAACATCGCGCGCTTCAGGAGCAGCTTCAGTATCAGTTTCAGGAGCAGCTGGATGCTCAACAAAAGCAAGTTGATAGTCTGACTCAGATTGTCACCAAGTTGACGGCCGATTCTAATGTTTCTGCAAAGGCTGCAACAACCGAGACCGTGGAAGTGCCAGCAGAGAAAGCTGAGACGCCGACACGGAAGAGGACGAGCTTCAAGTTCTCTGAATTTAAAAGTTGCGACCCGCCTGAATTTAATGGAAAAGAGGAGCCAGATGAGGTGATGGGCTTCTTGAACACACTGGAGGGCTATTTCCGAATGTTAGAGATTCAGGGCAGTAAGAGAGTGGAGTGTACCGCTGTACAACTTCGCCTCAAGGCCCAAGAATGGTGGATTTCGCAGAGACAGGCACTTTGCGGAAATAGTCAGGATATGAAGATGTCTTGGGAGACCTTCAAGCAGGCTTTCATTACCGAATTCATCCCACCTGCTGTCCGTCAACAAAAAGAGAATGAGTTCATCGCACTTCGACAGGGCAGTATGTCAGTGCTTGACTACGAGACAGAGTTTTTGAAGAGAGTCGCATTCGCTGGGTACATGGTACCAAATGACAATGCCAAGCGAGGAAGATTTGTGCAAGGCTTGAATGAAGGCCTGGAGCGGGATGTTCTAAGTCGTAAATGTACGTCTTACCGGGAGGCATACGAGACAGCTCTTGAAATGGAGAGATTTCATCAACCGGGTAGTCGTGGGACAACGCAGAGCAACCAAGGACTCAACAATCAGAAATGACCTTGGTCTGCAGGAAGAAATGACGCGCCTAAGCGTCCGAATACGGGCAATAACAAAGGACCGTATCAGGAACTGCATTGCAACATGTGCAATCGAATTGGTCATCGTCGCGAGGATTGTCGCGTCGGGTGTTACAAATGTGGAGGAATGAATCACAAGGCATTTGAATGCAGAACTAAGGGAGAGAACCAGTATCCTCCTCGTGGGAATAACAATAATTACTATCGTGGGCATAACAACAATCAGAACCGGGGCCAACACAACAACCAGCATCGTGGCCAGGCGCCACCAGCCTTGCCAGCTCCAACTGAAAATGCACCGAATCAACAAGGTGGCCAAGCAAGGGTTTATGCCTTGACTCAGGCAGAGGCCCAGACCGCAGAGAATGTTATAACAGGTATGTTGCTGTACAAAGGCATACCTGCAAGAGTACTTTTTGATTCTGGTGCTACATATTGCTTTATCTCTTCTGATTTTGCAACGGAAAATAAAATTTGTATGACTCAATTAAAGACAGCTTTGTGTGTTAGTACTCCTTCGGGAGTAGATATGCCTGCAACTTTGATTTACAGGGACGGCTACATCAAGATTGGAGGCAAAACTTTATCTTTGGACGCAATTGTACTCGACATCAAGGAGTACGATATCATATTGGGAATGGACTGGCTCAGCGCCTGTCATGCAACGATCGACTGTACGGATAAGAGAGTTGTGTTTCGCCTACCTGGAGAAACATAGTTTTCTTACTCGTGTGGCTCGGCGTTCCAAGGACCTATGGTAATATCGGCAGTTACAGCAAGGCACATGCTGTACTTGGGGTGTGAAGGCTTTCTCGCTTCTGTCCAAGACACTCGAATGAAGAGTGTAGGCTCAAATCAGACCGAAATTGTGGCAGAGTTTCCTGATGTGTTTTCGGACGAGATACCTGGGATGCCGCCGGATAGAGAAATTGAGTTCACAATTGACACCTTTCCGGATACTCGTCCGATATCTAAGGCGCCGTACAGGATGGCTCCGGCAGAATTGAAGGAACTAAAGGTGCAGCTACAAGAATTATTAGACCGGAGATACATTCGCCCAAGTGTATCTCCATGGGGAGCTCTAGTACTATTTGTAAAGAAGAAAGATGGAACGATGCGGCTATGCATCGATTACAGAGAACTGAATACGGCAACCATCCGTAACAAGTATCCTTTGCCAAGGATAGATGATCTATTCGATCAGCTACAAGGGGCGACCGTGTTTTCAAAAATTGATCTTCGTTCAGGATACCATCAATTGAAGATCAGACCCGAAGATGTTCCTAAGTCAGCATTCCGTACAAGATACGGACATTATGAGTTTTTGGTCATGCCATTCGGCTTGACCAATGCTCCAGCAGCCTTTATGGATTTAATGAATAGAGTGTTTCGACCATTCTTAGACAAGTTTGTTGTTGTGTTCATCGATGACATCTTGATCTACTCAAAGGACAGGAAGACTCATGTCGAGCACTTGAGAGAAGTACTTCAGACGCTGCGGGACAACCAGCTCTATGCAAAGCTAAGTAAGTGTGAGTTTTGGATGAACAACGTGTCGTTCCTAGGACATGTTGTTTCGGCAGAAGGTGTTGCCGTTGACCCAAAGAAGATTGAGGCAGTTGTGGACTGGAAGCAGCCTGCATCAGCTAGTGAAATACGGAGTTTCCTTGGTTTAGCCGGGTACTACCGTAGATTTGTGAAAGACTTTTCGAGAATCGCGTCGCCTTTGACTCGCCTAACTCAGAAGGGAGTCGTATTTAAGTGGACTGACGACTGTGAGAGTAGCTTCCAAGAACTCAAGCAGCGGCTCGTCACAGCTCCAATTTTAGCACTTCCGGAAGGCTCCGAGGGATTTCAGATCTACAGTGACGCATCGGGACTTGGATTGGGATGTGTTCTCATGCAACGTGGGAAGACAATATCTTATGCTTCGAGACAACTCAAACAGCATGAGAAGAATTACCCAACACATGATTTGGAACTGGCGGCGATTGTGTTCGCGTTGAAATTGTGGCGACACTATCTCTATGGTGTGTCCTGCGAGATCTTCACGGATCACAAGAGCCTGAAATATATATTCACACAGAAAGAATTGAATTTGAGGCAGCGGCGTTGGTTAGAATTGATCAAGGATTATGACTTGACAATCTCTTACACGCCGGGTAAAGGAAATGTGGTAGCTGATGCCTTGAGTCGGAAATTTGTTGGGTCCCTAACAGTAGCAAAAGAGGTACTACGAGATCTTGAAGAGATGGGCATCGAGTTCAGGATTCGTCCACAGAATGTGCAGTTGGCTCAGTTACAACTTGAGCCGAGTCTCCAGGGAAGGATTAAGATTGCTCAGAAGGATGACCCATTTCTGCAGAAGATACGCGAGTTGATTCTAGCAGGAAAGGCGTCAGACTTTACCGTTGAAGATGGCACTATTCGTGTCAAGGGAAGATTGTGCGTCCCTAAGGACGAGGATATCAGGAAAGAAATACTGACCGAGGCTCATTTCACAAAGTATTCCTTGCATCCGGGAGGCACGAAAATGTATAAAGATCTACGCTCAACTTTTGGTGGCATGGTATGAAGAAGGATGTGGCGCTATTTGTGTCACAATGCATGGATTGTCAGCGTGTGAAGGCCGAACACCAACGGCCAGGCGGAGAATTACAAAATTTGGCTATTCCACTGTGGAAGTGGGATAATATCTGTATGGATTTTATAGTCGGCTTGCCAAGAACTCAGAAGGGAAATGTTGCGATTTGGGTTATCGTGGATAGATTAACCAAGTCGGCATATTTCATTCCAATAAAAGTTACATGGGGAGTAGAACGGTTGGCTCAAATTTACATAAATAAAATTGTTCGACTACATGGGGTGCCAGCTTCTATAGTATCGGATAGAGGCGGAAGATTCTTGTCGCGATTTTGGATAAGTCTGCACTCGGCTATGGGCACAAAGTTAAACTTCGGTACGGCTTACCATCTGCAGACTGATGGTCAGACAGAGAGAGTAAACCAGATTCTTGAAGATATGTTGAGATTGTGCGTGCTCGATTCAAAGACAAATTGGGACACACATCTCGCATTAGCAGAATTTGCCTATAACAACAGTTATCAGGCAAGTATCCAAATGGCCCCGTACGAAGCCTTATATGGACAGAAATGTCGATCACCGATATGCTGGGATGAAGTCGGTGAACGGCAAGTGCTCGGACCAGAACTTGTGGAACAGGCCGTCGAGAGGGTTCGCTTAATTCGAGAAAGACTTAGAGTTGCTCAAAGTCGACAAAAGAGTTATGCGGATGTTCATCGACGACCTTTGGAATTCACAGCAGGCGATCATGTCTTCTTGAAGGTCACGCCCATGCGAGGTGTGATGCGGTTTGGGATGAAAGGAAAGCTAAGCCCGAGATTCGTCGGACCATTCGAGATTTTGGAGAAGGTAGCCTTAGTGGCTTATCGACTTGCACTACCTCCGGCTCTGGCTGATGTGCACGATATCTTCCATGTATCTCAACTTCGGAAGTACGTGCATGATCCAAGTCACGTAGTGAACTTCGACCAGTTGCAGCTGAGCGCTGACCTATCCTACACTGAAAAGCCTGTCCAAATTTTGGACAGGAAAGAGAAAGTTTTGCGGAATCGGACAGTACCCCTGGTCAACGTGCTGTGGCGGAACCATGCTGTAGTGGAGTCGACATGGGAATTAGAGGAAGAGATGCGGGTGAAATACCCTTCGCTGTTTGATATTTTTGAGGTAGGACTTTTGCTTTAAGTTTCGAGGACGAAACTTTTTCTTAGTGGTATATTATGTAGTGTTCCGCTCCTAGCGGTTCACTATATAAGGCTTGTGGCTTGGCTAACTCGGTCGGAACCGAGTATTGGGGAAACTTACCGTCGGCACCGAATCGATCACGGACAAGTGCATAAGAACCTTTCCAACTAATGGATTGGTTTCTCTTGAAATGTGTCCAAGAGTTTTCTCTGGATGTTTTGCTGCTGGTTTTGCTGCTTGGTTTTGATGGATGCTTTTCTGAATAATTTTCGATGATTTGATTCTTGCCCGTTTTCATCGATTTGCATAGCATTCATTCTTGAGAATTCTGAGAGAAGAGAACACAACGAGATGGATTATTAACCAAACTTTTGGTGCCAATGCAGACTGACGTGTGACGGAAGGCTAAGCGTGCAAGTGTTCCTCTCTCTCTCGGCGATTCTCTAATTTGGTGAGTATGGATCTCTGTGGTGGTATTGTCCCTCTCGCTATTCCTTCATGCCAACTAAATAATTATCTTGCAACATCCGTTGATCGATATCAAGTTGCTAAATGCCACAAGTCAATACCACTAAGAAGCTAGAGATTGAACATTGAACATTAAAATGAATGCTAGTTCATAGAACATTGAAATGAATGCTAGTCCCTTGAACATTGAAATGAATCGATTACACTGTTAACAACAATTGAGATTATGCTTGTCTACTGAACATTGAAATGAGATTGAATTGATACCTAGAATGATGATGAAATGCTGCGAAATGAACAAGTTGTCTATTTACTTTCAAAACTACCATGCACTGTTTGCTTATCGAGTCGATCACGCATTCGCATGGTCATGGACAACTTGTGCACAAGGTTTGGTGGTGTGTTTCCTCGAATCGGTACTGGGGCGCCGGGACCGATTCGGCCTAGGAGGAAGCATTGGCGTGCTAATGGGAGCACGGGTATTGTGAGGCATCCTTAGGGGCTAGCTACCTACTTTGGAGTCATTGCATTACCTTGAAGTCCTATAAGGCAAAGAGATGTCCATATGGTTCAACAACGCCAGTGGCCATGTAGTCAGGATGCATGCTAATGATTATTTTATGCAGGGGCGGTAAGTATATTATTATTATCCTGTATCTTATGCAGGAAAGCTGGATTCGGCCAATGGTAAAGTAAACATGGTTTATTCCATGTTGCATTTATTGTGAATTACTCTGAATGTTGCCTGTCCCTAATAAGTTCATATCTTTAAAATGCTTGTCATTAATCAAATGTTGGTTTAGCTGAGTGGGCCAACGGGGCTCACCAGTGCATTGGTATAATGTGCTGACCCCTCCTCCACAGGTACTGGAGAAGGCTCAGGCGCACGTCCGAACTAAAGCTTTCTGAACTGCTGTTTCCTTTCAAGTTGTTTTTCCCTAAAGACGCACAAAGTATTGCGGAGATTTCAAAGATAGCTGCTTATATTTCAAAGTACTAAAGGGGCATGATGTATGGAACGAGAAATTATTTCATGGCAGCCTATCAGTTGTACTCCTTTTCATGAATCAATGTAGCCGAAATGGCATTTCAAATATTATCGAAAAAAGTTGTATTCTGACTACAATTATGAATAAAATGAGTATTTCTTCTTCCTATATTGTGTCTCGATGTTTTCGCAACTGTGGCTTATTTTTCAAATGTTTCTAAGTGATATGTGTATGTTCTAGCCTTGTACAAGTGCAACTCCAGACTTGTACGGCATCATGCCTTAGCGAGGACGATCGATTCGGCGTGAATCGAAGTAAAGCGAGCGATTCCCCGAATCGGGGCGTGACTTGCATTGCGACCTGTGGATCGAGTCCAGGCATGTCTTCGTAGCTCCAGGCAAAGATGTCGATATACTCTTTAGCCAGCTGGATTAGAGACTCTCGGTCTTCTCCTTCTAGGCTTTTGCTGATGAAAATGGGTTTGGAAGAAGATCCGTCCCCAAGGTCGATCTGCTCGACTTCGTCTTTGGTGGGAGGTTCACGTAACTCAAAACGAGACTCCCATTGTTCTCCTAGGCGTTGAGCCCAGGGTTCTTCTTCGAAGGGTTTCGGCGCTTGGTCTTCGCCTTCACCTTTTTGAGGTTTTGCTGACGTCATGTTAGCTGACAGTACTTTCCTGAAGACTGATCCGATACTGGTATCGGAATCCCAAGTCGATGCTTCGGACGAGTGGGAATGTTCTACGTCTTCTGCGTCTGAACTCTCTGGAGTTGTTGGCGGCGTGACATAGCCTACCCCCTTTCGAGTCTGATTGTAGTAGTCCTGCGGCTTTCCCTTAGATGTCAGAAGTCGGAGAGGGAGATGTCGACCTTTGCCGTAGTTTAGGCCTTTGTTGCTTTTTAGGTCATAGCCCATCTTTTGGATGATGTGCTTTGCCGTATCCGTGTATCGGTAGACTTGTACTCTGCCTGTATCAGGTTCTGGCTCGAGTGGCAGGAGGTCTTGATGACGCTCGACCTTGCCCAAAATGAAGGATCCTTCGTCTCGGCTTCGTGGAGGGGTTATGAAATAGACTCCTTGAGACGGGACTACTCGATTTACATGGACGGTCGTTATTTGTGTTTGCAACGACCGTAGAGCGTTATCTAATGTATACATAGCATTCCAGTGTAGAAGACAAGAATAATTAAAAGACACTCTATTATTGATAAAATACGAGATCTTATCCCGTGGGATTATATTGTCTAAGGAGGGTGCATCTATATCAGCAGAGATATATTCGTCGAGCTCCTCATCTGTAAGCACTGGGGTCGGATCAGGAGAATCCACCACAGCTTTGACTTTGGGATCTGAGAGGGTTATGTGAGCCCTCTCTGGCATCTTGGATGACTGCGGGGACTTGCCCTTAAGACGCACCTTCAGAGGTGTCGCAACTGCGCCTCCTGTGAGTGGTGCCTTCCCCTGTAATTTTGCCACCAGGGGAGCCGATGTTTGAGGCGGCTTTCCCTTGAGGCGTATCTTCAGGGGAGCCTCGGGAGTCGGTGCTTTCCCTGATAGCTTGATGCTCATTGGAGGCACCTTCTGGGGTGGTTTGCCCTTCAGTTGGATCTTCAAAGGGGCGTTTGGAGTCATCTCAGGCTCTGTGTCTGGCTCAGTTGCCGTCTCTGCCTCATCATCAGCATTGTTGGCTTCCTCCTCGTCAAGTGGCTTGTACAAGTCAGAATCGGTGAAGTAGGCTTCAATCTCTTTGAAAGGATCGATGTCTGCAAACTCCGTCCGGATGACGCCGTTGGTGGATACATATTTCATGCATTGGTGGAGCGTGGAGGGCACCACCATGTACTCATGTAGCCATGGTCGGCCGAGCAGGATGTTGTAGTTGACCTCGGCATCTACCACATAACAAGTCACCTCAGTTTTGAGGTTGCCGATGTGACACTTCAGTCGGATCTTGCCCAGTGGCTCGCTTTTGCTAGCTTTGAAGCCACTGATGGTTGTGTTGGAGGGTGCCAGCCGGTACATTGGGATCCCCAATTTTGATAGCAGCGCCTTCGGGATGATGCTGAGGGAAGACCCCGGATCGATCTGAATCCGGCTCACCTTGACTGAACCGACGTACCCTGTGTAATACAGCGGTCGGTTATGTCGGTGGTGCTTGAGCAGCATGTCTTGTTGGATGAAAGTTATGTTTGGGATAACTTCCTCCGCACAACGACAGTGCACACAAGTAGTTGGGAGGTCTTCAGGCTGCTTGACCTGACTGAGAAAGGATTCAGCATCCTTCAGAGCTTCGCAGAGAGCTTCTCGGGAGTCTTTGGAAAGACGCAGGAGCTCGAACAAAGATAGGCGTGCAGGAGTACTGGCCAGTTGTGCCAGAATGTCAAAGTTGTGAGGCTTGGCTAGCCTCGAAGCATTTTCCTTCCGTAGAGGTCTGTCGAAACGGGCCTCCACCTGCTTTTGCTTATTGGCTGCTGAGGGTTTAGACGGGCCCTCCTCAGGGATGGTGCCAGGAGGTACCACCTCGACGGCAGCTTCGTCAGGCTGGGCGTTCTGTTGTGCACGCGTCTGCACTGGAAGTGCCTCTTCCGTTGAAGAAGAGACCGTGCGGTAAGACTTGATCTTCCTACCCTTTGGTTTGGAGGTAGAACGTACCTCCGTTTGAGTCACCTCGGAGACGAGGTCGGGGTGAACCCAGAGGACCTCTCCTCGAGATGTGGTGAGTGGGATGAGTCCACTCGCATTGTCACGGGTAGGTGGCAAGTTTACCACCTCCATTGTCGCCTTAGGGATGGGGACGACGCCATCTTGTGTGGTAGTCGGCGGCAAGGTGTCGAACTGAAGTGATACTACATTGGCTGATACCGTCTTCTCTTCATAGTCGACGGAGATTACATCCACATTGATCATACGCTGGATGTAATTCTTGAGGACGTAGCAGTCCTTGGTCGGGTGTCCGACAAACCGATGGTAGTGACAGTACCTCGGGTTGTCCACTTTTCCGACTTCATCGGGCCGCTTTGGGTCCGGGAGCTTGATCTTGTCACCCTGCTTCAGTATTTCAAAGAGTTGCAGGGTGTCTTCGTCATTGAATGAATACACCTCCTTGGGTTATGGTGCCAGTAGAGGCTTCTGAGTAGGCGCAGATGCGCCTTTCGAGGCATTAACAGTCAATGCCTGTTTCCCCTTTGCTTCTCGTCCGGAGTTGTTGGCTGCAGACCTTTTCCCCTTATCGTCAAAGGCGGGGAAGCTGACACCCAGAAGACTTGCATTGGCCGCCTTCTTTTCTGTAGCTTCAGCTTCGATGATCAGGGAGCTCCAGTCGGAAGGAGGAGTAGAATTGAGCCAAAGCTTTACTGCAGGCAGTATGTTCATGCTGCAAGAGGAGAGAAGCGCATGTTCTGGCATGCCTGGAGGTAACCTGAAGCAGGCCTGTCGGAAACGTTCAATGAACACCCGAACCGTTTCTTTCTTCTTCTGACGTATCTCTATGAGAGACGCCATCGTCATGTCCTTCCCGCCGTCGTAGAAGCGGTCGAGGAAGAGGCACGTCAGGTCGTCGAAGGACGATATAGAATTGTCGGGGAGGCTGCAGTACCAGTCATATGCCACTCCTTTTAGGGCCCCAACAAAAATGCTGGTGAGGAGTGCGTCCTCCTTCGGAAGATGCCCCGTCTGCGACTGGAAGTACGTCAGGTACCGACGGAGAGAGTCCTTCCCGTCGTACGGCGTGAGTGTTTGTGGTTTATAATTTGGGGGATAAACCACCTTGTTCCACTCGAGAGGATTAGGTTGGGGAATGCCCATTTTCTGGCGCTCCTCTTGCCTGTTTTTGGATTCGAAGCGCTCCCGTAAGTCCTTGATCATTTCGACCACATCCTCCATGGAGCTAGGAGTCGGGGAAGGTGGTACCATCTGGAGTGGGGCGTTTGAAGGCTTAGACGTCCGGGGTGCTTCTGTGTCTGAGGGTGCCCGTTGGAGGGGCACACTCGACTCCCCATTGGCTCCTGGGTCGGGACCAGTTGAAGGTGTTCTGATCAAGGCCGACCGCATATCAAACACCGCTTGAGTCAGTGCTTGCATTGAGGCAGAGAGGGTTTTGAGTCCTCCCTCTAATGAGTCTATGTGCTGGACAATATCCTGCGGCGGCGTATCAGACTCGGAATCACCCCCGGCCATGTATACTGTCATGACACGGCCGGGAGTGGATGGATTGGTTGAGGCTTCGCTCTCGGCCTCACTCTCATGTGGAGGAGTCGTCTCTCCTGGTGTTTCGTCTTGGCCACCCCCAGTCATATTCTGGAGGTCATTCTTGACGGGCGCATCTGCAAGGGCCTGATTGCCCTCAGTTCTGTCTTGAAGAGCCTCTTCGTTCCTACCCCCAGCCGTATCCTGGGAGACATCCTCGTTTTGAGGTGCTTCTGGGAGGCTGTCTTCGCCTCGATGATGAAGATCCGTCGCAGCTGTGCTTTGGACATCTTCGTCTTCGGAAGGAGGCTCAACAAGGGTCTGACTACCCCCAGCTTCCTCCAAGAACTTCTTCCTCGACCGAGTGCCTTCGAACACTCCAGAGGTCGAGACAACTGCCTTGGTTTTTCTCGATTGGCTTTTGGATGAAGACGAGGAATTGCCAGTCGTCTTCCGGACTGACGAGGAGTTGGAGATCACGTTGCATGAAGCAACCCAGGGCTCCTCTTCTGCTGACACCTTCGTCCCAAGGCGACGTCGGAGGGGTGTCGATGATTGCAGCCGTTGGAAGACTGACTGCCTTGGTGGTACTGCCGCTTTGCAACAGCAGTTGATGGTGACCACCGCACAAGTATGCCCCGTGAGAGGCGCATCGTGGTTGTTGGTCAACTCTCCTGACCGGCGCTTGTGAGTGATCACGTTGTGCAGATCGTTGGAGGAGAGTACTGCCTTCATACCCCCTTCAGACGCATGGCAAGGCCAAACGTCGGGGTGGTCAGGTGAGTGCTGCGCCCCCTGATCTAATACCAAGCAGGCATCACGATCAGTAGTGGGGGAACCACAACATTTGAAGTGACTTGAACGGACCTCAAATGCACAACCAGAGGAGGCACGGGAGTTCAAGACCACTGAATTTGCCTCACTCGACTTGGTTGTGCATGCAGTAGATGCGCCCAAGTGAGATGAGGACTTTGAAGGTCGACTCATTGTTGGTGCAGAAGCACCTGAGTCGACCTTGTACAGCTTACCATCAGCAGCGCACGTGATTGTGAGCGCATGCTTTTGACCTGCTGCTGGCATAGCACGTTTGTGGCGCATGGCCCGTGCCGCCTTAGATTTCTTCGTACTAGCCCTCTTGGGCGCATAGTACTCAGCATCCAAATTCTCCTCGTCATCACAGCGAGTGAGTCTGTCAAAGACAGAGGCTTTTTGTGGCGCATCAGAGGTGATACGCGGGGCATTGGCTGCGCCCCTGCTCCGTCGACGTATCTTCCTCGCCTGAGAGGGAGATGGCTGGGGAACGTGGTCAGCCGCACGCTTCCCCGAGAGATGCGCTGCAACAGCGGGCGCACCTTGGTTGCTGAGAACGTCAGCAGGAAGGGAGGGCTGGATTGGTGCATTCCCTTCAGTGGTGGTGCCCGAGGCGTCGACCTTGCACACCCAGGCCGTGCGGGTCTTCTTCGACTTCGACAGCCGCTTCGAAGGACTCGCACTTCCTTCAGAAATGAACTCCTCGTACGCCTGTTGATTGAGGCGCACGACCAGCGTTTTGTGGAAGGAGCCCACCTTCACGTCGTCGGCCTGTGACACGACCTTCTCAGAAGAGGAGAAAGACGTCCCCAGCAGAGTCGTCAGCTTGTTTGCCATTAAAATTGTTTGATTGAAAACTTTAACACAAACAGAACAGTGTTACAATATAGGACTTCGATGTAGTCCTAGGAGTACACTTTTGTTTAAACTGGGTCCTTAGTGCCAATGGAGCGAGTGGTAATGCGTTGACTCCGTTGACAGGCTGACGACGATTATCGGTTCTCTGAAGGTGTAGATTGCTCTGGGTGCTGGAGCTTGCTGAGAGGAGGAAGACGTTGAGTGTCTGTAGCTGCCTCTCTGGTGATTCTCTGTATGTTTGTTCAGGATTCTCCCCTCTGTGTGTGTGTGGAAGAAGGAAATGATTCCTCTATTTATAGCTGGACAGGTTGGCTGTTCATGCGCGCATATGTAGGATGTGCCGGTACGTGGGTTGCCACGTAGAGATTGCTGATGGAGGCGCATGGATGATGCGCCCTACTCGAGGGGTTGAATTCTTCATACTGCTGTTGTGAGCCGGCACGTAGCAGAGGAGAAGATCTTTCCATTGCTGAAATCTTGGATGAGTTGAGTCAAAGGACACGTGTCGTCGACTCATGGCTCGGAGATCTCGGATCTGATGGGGGGATGATTTGGTGGGATGCGCCTTGGATTGGGCGCATGATGAGATTTTGGCTCGTGACCTTTAGGAGTCACGAACCATTCTGGGTGCATGGCTTTTGAGGCGCATACAGGCGACTTTCCTTCTGTCTTTCGGGATCAGAGATCAGTCTGGGGCGCATGGCTTTTGAGGCGCATGCAAAGCTTCAACTGAAGACTCTTCTTCTGTCTTTAGGGATCAGTGAAAGGTCTGAGGCGCATACGGATGGTTGGGTGGCCACGTGGCAGTAGCCATCGGGGTAAAGTCGTGATGATGCTGACGTTGCCGACGCTTCGTTTTCTGAAAAAGCTGTCAACTGTTCAGACTTTGGGAGGTGTGCTGCCAACTCTGTCAGTTCAGCATTTAGTATTTTTGACATTCGATGGACAGCTGAGTGGGCGCGTCGATTGGCGTTCCACTCGGTATAGAGATGTATGGGGGCGCATCCCCTGTTATGCGCTCGGTACAGGGCACATCTGTGGAAGGCGCTTGGTGTTTGAACAGCCGGCGCATCCGACACGTCTTTAATGATGCGGCTGTTTCGCTTCTCGAGTGTCTTTAAATAGCCGTTTGGCTGAAGTTGAGGCGTCTAGTTCATCCATTTAATGTGAGTTCATTGCACGGAATTCGGAGAGCCATCCACTTGGCGCGTGGGTTTGATCTGCCCGGCCTATAAATAGTGGCATGGAGAGAAGGTTTGCTTCTCATTCCCTCACGTACCTCCAACATGAACTTGGGTATTCGGGTGCATTCTGTGACGAAGTATTCCCGAGGGTGAAGATGAGACGCCTTGTCGACGTTGATGCACTTGAAGGTGACTGTTACATCCAAAAGATGGAGTCGAGGGCTTCTGAGGCAGGCGGAAGGTGCCTGTTGCATCCAAAGATAGGGATGCTCGGGCCTCGTCTCCGTTATTCCGGAAGAGCCGTAGATCGGAATGGCGGTGCTAGGCTCTTTCTTCCTTCAAAGTGGGGGTTGCCCACTCTGGTAGGTTTGAAAGCTGCTCCTTTTGCCGCGGTTTCGATCACGGTCTTCCTTGGTCTTTGGAGGCTCTTTCGAAGCCTCCCCTGGCCACAGCCTTGCGGTGCTCTTCTCTTCCTTGGTTCCAGCCAGAGGGTTAAATGCTTTGCTTGGCGAAGTACTTATCAGGTGAGCCTGGCTGGAAGAGCGGCATATAACTGGGCTGCTGAAGGGATGCACATAACTGAGCTGGATGCACATAACTGAGCTGCTGAAGAGATGGTGGGATGCGCCTGGTTGGAGGCGTATGGTAACTGATGCGCCTAACTGGCGGCGCATGGTGACTGCTGCGCCTATCTGGGGGCGCATGGTGGCCGCTGGCTGTAAACTTAGGATCTTTCTTTTGTAGAAATTCTCCTTTGTATAACCTTTTCCAGACATGTAATAGACTTTTGTATATAAATAAAAAGTCCTTTTTCAAATGTCTATACTCATTGATTTTGCTGTGAAGTGTTCTGTCCGAATTTTGGCGCATGTAGTGTCTAGCGCATGGGCTTTCTGGTTGTGAAATTCCATGCTTCTACAGTGGGTTAGTACGTCATCTATGTACTGGCGAGCAGAATCCAACCCACTCGCCTAAACCAACACTAACTGGTCGATTTTAGCAAGCATTTTTATAGAATAATCTTTCTACTTTGGAGCCTAGCATCAGTTTACAGTTCATGGGCAATCATCATAGTGAAACATGTAAAAATATTCTTAGCAATATTCATGTGGACATGTCATTTTAGCATTCTTGGTGTTATCATGCAAAGGCATCATTGAGGCATCGTTAACATTAACATCTTAAACATGTTATGGCAATTCTCACTTCAAGCATCATTTAGCATGTATGTCTTGTTTGAGCAACGGTTATAGCAAGGCATCTTTCCAGCATACTGAATTTAACATGTTAAGCAGGTTCTCATATTAAAAGACTACACATAGTATCATTTACTTGGCACGTTAAGCACGCAAGTTAAACCAACACATATATTGAGTATATCACATTTAAGTGATTTCTTACCAACAGCCAACTCCCTCTTACCTGCATAAAAATATAGGATAATATGATATACTTACTCTGTCTGCACAAAATATTCGTTAGCATGCATCCTGACTACATGGTCGTTGGTGAAACTGCACCATAAAGGACTTTCCAACGGGTATTACGACACACCATTCCAGGGTAGGTTGCAAGCCTAGCCGAATGTCCCGTAATACCTCGTGCCACCATAGCACGACTAATGTTTCCTCCCGGGTCGAATATCGGTCCCGGTGCCCCAGGTGCCGTTCGAGGAAACTTACTCAGACTTGTACAAGTACGTCCATGACCATGCGAACGCGTGTCGACTCGATAACACAAATGCATGGTAAAGCAACTGAAAGTAAGCAGAGCCAACAGTTCAACATCTCATCTCAATTCCGAGCCGTGTTCAACGACTAATTATTACCATCATCCTACTTGGTGATCTCCATGATCCCAAGCCTCATCATTCCTCATTCATTGACTCATTGCACATTTCTCATAGCATTCCTCTCAACGAAAAACCAACATCTTTTCATTCATTTCATTGGGACAAGCAGCTTTTCATTCATTTCATTGCTTATACAAAAATAGGCATCATCTCATTTCTTTACAACAGTTATATAGAGAGTACATGATTCAAGAGTCTCATTCAATTTATTGTGTTAATAGCATAGCCAGTTTTTTTCTCATGTCTCATTCATGCAGCATCTCAATTATTCAAGTGATTCATTCATTTTATCAAGATTAAGCATAAGGGACATTATCAATTCATTCTCAAGCATCAAGTCGCATTAGCAGTTCAAGTGTGATTCAATCAGCAGTTCAATAATTCTTAGCATAAGCATCTCTATTACTCAGCAATTAAGACATGGAACATTTAGGGACAATCATAGTATCACGTTATTTCATTTATTAAGCATACAGGAATAAGGAAGAAGGAGGACAGTTCCACTTGCCTGCACAAAAGGGTGTTCTTATTCTGGTTGCACATATTTTCCCTAAGCGTAGCTCCACCACCGAGCCACATTCCAACACTTAGTCCGTCTAGCCAGCTAAGAGAGACTGTATCAGTCTCAACTCTTTTGATCTCCAACACAAGTCACGGTCCAACATTCTGATCCCATCCAACAAGCCAACCAAATGCCTCTTGCGGAGCGGGGCATTACATAATATACCACTCAAAAAAAGTTTCGTCCTCGAAACTTAAGAGAACAACTCATCTTACTAATTTACTTAATCATAATAAGTTACTCATTCAGCTTCAATTTAATATTCATTTCAGCCCACTCGGTCATTTCAAAATAGCTATCCAACTGTATCATTTTAATCCATCAACGATTCAATCCATCTTTCTCTTTTCCAAATACTTGCAACTTCTCATTGATTCACCAACATTTTCCTTGCAATTCTGTCTTGGTCGCAACATATCACTTCGTTTGGATCCATACACATATTTCAGACGTCCCCAAAATATATGTATTTCAGCCAAAGTCCGCGCTAGTGTGATAAATTCTTTCCATAATGTTATCTCAGTCGCAACCTGTCACTTCGGCTGGATCCATACACATATTTTAGGCGTCCCCAAAACATGTGTACTTCGGCCAACTTCCATGATAGCGCAATTCGATCAGCCACGATATAACTCTCTTTTCTAAATCAGACTTAGCATCCTTTCAATTAATTTATCACTTTATTCACTTTCCACAATCACTATCTTCCATGCCACAACACTTAACATTAGGGACAACTTGGTTAAGCTCTCTATCCGGACTTAATATTTTTAACATTCTATCAAGGGTCTAATCTTAGAGCCAATCATATCAAGAGTTCGCAACATGCAATCATATTCCTTCCCAAATCCAACATTATTTCTCACCGAGGCAATTCATCTTTTCTACAAGACACAATCCGACATCACCCACTATCGATCACCCAAGCCAAGGGTACAATTCTATGCATCAGTCGAGGTTAACCCAGCTACCCGACTATAGATACCGATCCAACATTCTCGCTATAGGCCGACACATAATCCTCAAGGGTCAAACATCTCTTAAGGTTCATATTGAAGCATATACATACAACATATCATTCTTAGGTCGTACTCATCATCATCTCTCGTTCAATACCACAAGGTCATTCTATGGGTCGCCAACGGCCATCTATTATTCAGTCCAGTCTCAATGGTTAGCTATACCGACAGCTATACCTAATCATTCAGGTGACTTTCCTAGAGTGGATGGCTACTAGGGTTATACTAGTTTCTTTTTCTTAGGGCCAACAAGCAATCGACACTTCTAAGAAACTCTACCCAAACCTATGGGTATCGACTCAGTCTGAATACTAATCGCTATTGTCGGCTATGCCAATAATTGGTAAGTCATCAACTGGTCGCTAGGGTCAAGTCTATCTATTCAGTGTCTTCCTCAAGGAAAATAATTCCCACAGAGGCTCATTCTTAGACTTACCCAACGATCGACTAAGATCGATCTATCAATATTACGGTCAATTTCCAACCTGACATACGATTCTCATCGTTCTAATAATCCATCAAGTAAATTCCCAATGATTCAATTTCTATTTCAAATCCTTTGTACCCACATAAACCCATAAGCCAAGGTTAACTATTCAAGGCTCATCCATTCCGATAGTCTTAACATAACTATGGAATCATACTATTCAATCTGTATGACAGAGTCACACCACTAAGTCGTAAGCCAACAATCTATATCCCAACCGACGACCAACTATACCTCACACCATCTACCGACACTATCCAACATATTTCGTGATTATAAATCTCATTCATTTCCCAGCCATCAAAATCTCATACGGATATTCTTAAATCTCATGCAGCAAGGGTCGAGTAGTTCGTTCCATTCAATCCGACAATTCATGCATTAATTAACCATTTTCTATTCAACACAAATATTCTGATTTGCTACTTGTTACTTTTTTGGTACAATTCAATTCCTCAGCATACATGCACATATGCAATAACTATCCTTTGGTGATCAAGATGGATTGACATCTACTACACCGTAGGGTCAAGGCACAGATTTCTAATATTCCTTTGGTCACCAACAACTTTTCCAAAACTTCCAGCTTAGCAATCAACTTTGCATTAGCCACATATGATTTGCATTCAACCATTCGAAATCAACATTCAGATATTCTAAGCCACAATATTCTCTAGCCATATCTATTTACCCATAGCATACTAACTGTCTCACTAGTCTGAGTCATCACTCGACTAAACAATTTCTAACCAAGCCACTGGTTATAATTTTCCATAATCTCGCTACCTAACATAACTTCACCGTCAAGAGACACTCGAGTCATCTAGCAAAAATACATGACTCCCAGCTAAGTCTCGGCACTACCCAGTACCCACAGATAGTCTCCTTGCTATCCTATGGAAAGGGGTCAACATACATCTCGTTCTGAGGTGGTAGAGGCAATATACCACTCAAAAACGAAGCCATCCTTAAACAATACCAACTCAAATCTTTTTCGGACATTCGTGATCTATAATAATCACAACACTTAGCCAACATCTCGGGGTCTCAATATCACAAGCCATCACCCCTGAGTCGACTCACCAGTTATGTCGAACTCATCCATCAATTATTTCATTCCCAATTCTTTCCCAACATCACATGCAATTCTCAACTTGTTACAGCATACCTAGCCACTTTTCTTTATTTCCACATTCCCAACAGTATTCATAATATAGCATACTATAGCATCGAGTCATTGTTGGGTTATATGTGTCCAAACCAGTAACAATCATTCATTCAGGGGCATCACAATGTATATAGACTTATTATATGGAACATCCAGTGAGCAGCCAAGAGGGTCAACGAACTTTCAAACACAAACAATATAGGATGATTGCAGAACAATGACAGCATAATCGCGAAAGCCGTCTTCGATTTAATCTCGGAAGCAACGTTGAGTGATCGCGGAAGCAACTTTGGTTAATCGTCGATGCGACTTTGATTTGAAACGAATCAAAGAAGAGACCAAGGACGTAAAGCCGTACTTTGATACCAATTTTGTCACGCCCCGATTCGTAGAGTCATTCATTCACATATTTTATCTCTTGGAATCGATCGTCCTCGCTTGCGCGTGATGCCGTACAAGTCTGGTATTGCACTTGTACAAGGCAAAGATGGTACATAAGTGATAATCTTCAAATATGAACACATCGCAGTGGCATAAACAGACAAATTAAAGTTAAAGAGGACAATCTTTCTTATTGAATAGAAGTACATCACTTTTTTATAGCAGCGGAGATAAAAGGATAACTTGAAGTCACACAGAGATATATAGAACTTTATTCTCTTTATTGATAATTGAAGAAGAGTACAAGACTTGTGTTGAAGTACAATGTTGACAACCAATCTCACTTTACATTGAAAGCTAACTGAACAATGCTATACAGCTTACATTTGATGCTTGGATACATTGGGTTACAACTCGATATACCAACTTGGCTTACAACTCACTGGTACAACTGGTTACAATGTTCCATACATTATGCCCTTTATAAACAGAAGACATTATCTTGAATAAGGAGAGCTTCTGTATGTCCAACAAATCTTCGATGTCGCGGGACCAATCAAGCCAATCTTCATGTGTAGAGTATCCCAAGCACGAGCACCTGCCTACAAAATGTGGGTCAGCACATCATCTATGTACTGGCGAGCAGAATCCAACCCACTCGCCTAAACCAACACTAACTGGTCGATTTTAGCAAGCATTTTAATAGAATGATCTTTCTACTTTGGGGCCTAGCATCAGTTACAGTTCATGGGCAATCATCATAGTGAAACATGTAAACATGTTCTTAGCAATATTCATGTGGACATGTCATTTTAGTATTATTGGTGTTATCATGCAAAGGCATCATTGAGGCATCGTTAACATTAACATCTTAAACATGTTATGGCAATTCTCACTTCAAGCATCATTTAGCATGTATGTCTTATTTAAGCAACGGTTATAGCAAGACATCTTTCTAGCATACTGAATTTAACATGTTAAGCAGGTTCTCATATTGAAAGACTACACATATCATCATTTACTTGGCACGTTAAGCACGCAAGTTATACCAACACATATATTGAGTATATCACATTTAAGTGATTTCTTACCGACAACCAACTCCCTCTTACCTGCATAAAAATACAGGATAATATGATATACTTACTCTGTCTGCACAAAATATTCGTTAGCATGCATCCTGACTACATGGTCGTTGGTGAAACTGCACCATAAAGAACTTTCCAACGGGTATTACGACGCACCATTCCAGGGTAGGTTGCAAGCCTAGCCGAATGTCCCGTAATACCTCGTGCCACCATAGCACGACCGATGTTTCCTCTCGGGTCGAATCGGTCTCGGTGCCCCAGGTACCGTTCGAGAAAACTTACTCAGACTTGTACAAGTACGTCCATGACCATGCGAGCGCGTGTCAACTCGATAACAAAAATGCATGGTAAAGCAACTGAAAGTAAGCAGAGACAACAGTTCAACATCTCATCTCAATCCCGAGCTGTGTTCAACGACTAATTATTACCATCATCCTACTTGGTGATCTCCATGATCCCAAGCCTCATCATTCCTCATTCATTGACTCATTGCACATTTCTCATAGCATTCCTCTCAACGAGGAACCAACAGCTTTTCATTCATTTCATTGGGACAAGCAGCTTTTTATTCATTTTATTGCTTATACAAAAACAGGCATCATCTCATTTCTTTACAACAGTTATACAGAGAGTACATGATTCAAGAGTCTCATTCAATTTATTGTGTTAATAGCATAGCCAGTTCTTTTCTCATGTCTCATTCACGCAGTATCTCGATTATTCAAGTGATTCATTCATTTCATCAAGATTAAGCATAAGGGATATTATCAATTCATTCTCAGGCATCAAGTCGCATTAGCAGTTCAAGTGTGATTCAATCAGCAGTTCAATAATTCTTAGCATAAGCATCTCTATTACTCAGCAACTAAGACATGGAACATTTAGGAAGAATCATAGTATTTTGTTATTCCATTTATTAAGCATGCAGGAATAAGGAGGAAGAAGGACAGTTCCACTTGCCTGCACAAAAGGGTCTTCTTATTCTGGTTGCACATATTTCTCCTAAGCGTAGCTCCACCAGCGAGCCACGTTCCAACACTTAGTCCGTCTAGCCAGCTAAGAGAGACTGCATCAGTCTCAACTCTCTTGATCTCCAACACAAGTCACGGTCCAACATTCTGATCCCATCCAACAAGCCAACAAAATGCCTCGTGCGGAGCTGGGCATTATACTATTCACCCCCCTCTATGGTTCCTACACACCTACATTCATTGTGCTTATTAAGGGAATTTCGTATAGCGTTCTGGGGAGTAATAGAGGGCATCGACAGAGTGACCCATTGTCATCATACCTGTTCATACTGGTGATGGAGTATTTTTCGTGCCATATGGAAGAGGTTGTGGTCTACAGAAAAATTATCCCCTTGCATAGGAGTATTGAGCCCCACGTGTCGCATCTAATTTATGCGGACGATTCGCTGGTGTTCATAAAAACCCATCGATGGAGGGAATGACTGAGTTGGCCTCTATTATGAATATATTTGGGATAAATACTGGTTTACAACTCAATCGGGCCAAGAGTACGATATACTTTAACCTACATTGTCCCAACAAAGATAGTCGGGCTCAGATTATTGGGATGGAGTGCGGGGAACTGCCAGTAAAATATTTGCGAATTCCGTTGTTTATTAACTATGCCAGAGATGTTGAATGTCAGAGTTTAATAAAGTATGCATAACGGCGCACGGAAGGATGGCATGCACAAGGCTTATCTTTTGGAGGCCGTATTGATTTGTTGAGATAGGTGACCAATGCGATTGCCATCTTCTAGCTTCAGTCGAATGTACTTCCGCGGGCTACTATAAAAAATATTGAGAGGATATGTGCTGACTTCGTCTGGTAGGGTGGATTGCATTCGATCGGATGAGATTTTTTGTGTAGGCCAAAATAAGAAGGTGCGGTAGGGCTATATTCATTGAGTACTCTACGTGATATTATAGCAATGCGGCTGACATTGAGATTTGTGTCAGGAGAATCCTTGCGGACGAGGTGGATGAATGCCAAATACGTGAGTGGTGCCAACTTCTGGAACCTCTATAGTAACAACAATGCTTCGGTGACATTTAAGACTATACTTAAATACCAAGGGCATGTGCAACTGCGAATTGAACGAATTATACGGGATGGAGAGTCCACAAGTCTGTGGTATGATCCCTGGATTTTGCATAATAGTTTGGCTGGCATTAGAGACATGAATGTCATGTGCAGGCCGCGGTTGACAAACCAAATCAGTTGCTTTTATTCGAGGGTGATCCATAGTTGAGAACTATCTACTAGCACATGAAATGGTGAGGGGGTTCAACAAGAAGGGTGGCAATATGGCCTGTGTCAAGCTTGACCTACGGAAGGCTTATGACACTGTTAATAGGGAGTACAATTATGTCATCTATTAGGATGCTTGGGATTTGATTCATTGTGGGCGAGCATGATACATGAGTGTATCTCAACCCCTTCTTTCTCAGTGTTTATCCAGGGCCAACCTTATGGCTTCTTCAAAAGCAATAAAGGACTTAGACATGGTGATCCTCTATCGCCATATCTTTTTACGGTAGTGATGGAGTATTTCACTTGTCTAATGGATTAGAATGTTCATCGAAAAGCAATTGTCCATATATTCGGTAAGGTTACTCCTGTGATTTCTCACTTGATCTAAGCAGCTGATTTATTAGTTTTCCTAGAGCCATCACGGAAGAGTATTTCAAGTCTACAAGAGTTACTTGTCAGTTTGGAGATTTATCAGGTCTACGGCTGAACCAAGAAAGAGGAAAGCCTACAATAGTCGCTTTTGTGCTCGGAAGAATGAGTGGAAGGAATTGCTAGGTATGGATATGTGAGTTCTTCCAGTTAAGTATTTGGGCCTACCATTATCTATTCATTATCCGAAGGCAGTGGATTGTGCAAGTACCATAGATTATGTTCAACGGAGATTAGAAGGGTGGCAGGCTCTGTCTCTATCATTTGGGGGAAGGATCGAGCTAGTTCGGGCTGTCATCGATCGCAGCTGTGACTATGTATTGGATGTAGGCGATAGTGCTTCCCATGCAAATTGTGCAACACATAGACCAGTTATGTGCAGCGTTTGTATGGCGAGGCGGGGTTCAGTCCATAGCTTGGAGGGACCTATGTCGGCCTAGGAAGGAAGGCGGAGTGGGGTTGCGTTCACTAGTAACACTTTGGGAGGTAGCCATGCTTAAAATGGGTTGGAGATTTTTATAAGGGAACTCAATGTGGGCTCTTTGGATGAAGAATCATTACTTGGGTAATACCTCCTTCTGGGAGCAAGCAGTTGATTCTAACTTATTAGTAACCTTTAAAAACATTCTTCTAGAAAGGAAGCGACTGAAGCTTTGCATAACTAGGGTGATTCAATTGGGGGTTAACACAAGTTTTTGGCTAGACCTGTGGTTGAACCACCGTAGCCTTTTGGAGACAGTTGTAGATTCTATCTACCACTTATATGGCCGACATGACCCATTGAGTTGTATTATTCAACAAGAAAAATGGTGTATCTCGATACCAAACCTCAGTCAACAGGTGAAAGAAGAAATAGCTAGGTTGGAGATCGATCAACAAGGGGCTGATGATGTCTGGAAATGGGATTCCTCTACTGGTCACTTCAGATTCGCAGCAGTTTATGACAAGGTTCGGCATGCACAAATGAAGGTGGATCAGTACTCGTTTGTCTGGACCAAGGGAGTGGCTACCAAATATCAATAATGCTTGTATAAAGCTGTCATGGGGAGGCTACTCATGCTTGAATGCCTGACCAAGTTTCCTATTCCACTCCAATCAGACATGTGTATTTTGTGCAATTGTGAACGAGAATTAGCTGATCAACTGTTCTTTGGATGTTGGATGTCAAAGTTTGTTTGGAGCCTCCAAAAGTCTAAACTTCAGTTGTGAGGAGATGCGAAAGTGGGGTGGTAGCCAATATGGAGGGGATCATTCAAAATAGGAATAGGGGTCCAGTTTGGATATGCATATGGCCAAGCTTCGGCTACCTTCGACCGTTTGGCATGTGTGGCGTGAGAGGACCAAAGGATATTTGAAGGAGAGGCTACTCCGCCTATTGGAATTGTGTATAATATTGAGGCTCACATCAGGGGCCTAATAGAGTCTTGTAAGGATGGATAGGTGTGTAGCTATGTTGATGTCAGTATGGTTTGAGAAGTAAGGGTGTGGAGAGTGTATTATGATATATATATATATATATATATATATATATATATATATATATATATATATATATATATATACATTCGACGGTTTGGCATGTGTGGCATGAGCGGAACAGAAGGATATTTGATGGAGAGGCTACTCCGCCTATTGGAATTGTGTATAATATTGAGGCTCACATCAGGTGCCTAATAGAGTCTTGTAAGGATGGATAGGTGTGTAGCTATGTTGATGTCAGTATGGTTTGAGAAGTAAGGGTGTGGAGAGTATAATGTGATATATATATATATATATATATATATATATATATATATATATATATATATATATATATATATATATTGAAAGAAGGTAATTATGGCGAACACTCCCACAGGGAATCGATCTCTTGACCACTCGGGCAGCATGCATCTCTCTTAACCACTAGGCTATATATATATATATATATATATATATATATATATATATATATATATATATATATATATATATATATATTGTCTCTTCATATATATATTGTCTCTTCATAACTCTTGATGGGAGGAGGGGAGGAAACCACATCACTAATCAGATGTTCAATAACTTCTACGAAACCTTTATTCATACCCTTTTATTTTTTTCCTGCAAGTTTTCTGAAATTTGCTGAAGAAAATTTGGATACTAACTCGAGTACTAAAATTTTAATTGAAAGGTGAATTCTCATATATTACATTTCCTTACACCAAATTAAATCCGAAGTAGGCCTCTCTCAACTGTTTTCAGCAGTACTGATCATAGCTTCAGTTCCTCATCACATTATATCATTTTCTTCTGTTTTCACTTGAAACACGTTCCAATCCAAAGGTTGGGTGAGCCTCATGATGGTTAGACCTTAATTTAGTATTGCTAAGTTCTTAGCCCTTATTCTCAACATGCATGCATTATGGCTTCGATCGCGTTCCTAGCCCTCCTTATTCTCAACATGCTCCTAACCTGTGAAAGGACTTATGGTATGGTTGCGTACTTGTCGGGGATGAACTTGCCCCAGAACCAATGCTTCTTCCAGACGTACACCATCTCCTCAATCGGAACATTCTTGGTCTCAGGGAGGAAGAAGGCAATGAAGATGGTCATGATGACCACCCAACCGCCGAAGAAGTAGAAGAGGCCGAACTTCATGTGGCAGAGCATGGAGAGGAAGACTTGGGCAATGATGAAGGTGAAGAACATGTTCACCGACACGGTGATGCTCTGGCCAGCCGACCGGATCTCCAGAGGGAAGATCTCGCTGGGTACGAGCCATCCGAGCGGGCCCCATGACCAGGCGAAGGCGGCGACGTAGATGCAGATGAACAACACCACGAGTCCGGCATAAGTCTTGGAGATGGTCCCGGTCGTGCCAGTAGTCCCAAACATAACGGCGATCAACGTTCCTACTATGATCTGCGATACTAGCATTTGCATCCCTCCTTGCAAGAAGAGGATCCTTCTTCCGAACCTATCGACGCATGCAATGCTGACAAGTGTGGCAAAGACATTGACAAGACCGGTGATCACAGCCGACATGAGCGAGGCATCGTCTCCGAACCCAATGGTCTTGAAGAGGACGGGAGCGTAGAACATGATGACGTTGATGCCCGTCAGCTGCTGGAAGAAGGGGATCAGGATCGCGATGGTCAGCTGTGGCCTGTACCTGATTTCGAGGATGGTCGACCATGGGTGCTCGACAGTCATGGCCTCCTCGCTGGCTGCCACCAGGTCTTCGTACTCGGCCTCGATGTTGTTGGTGCCCCTGATCTTCTTGAGCATGGCCTTAGCGTCGTCAGGATGGCCGCGCTCGATGAGAGAGTTGGGAGTATCGGGGAGGGCAAGGGCGCCAACGGTGATGATGAGGGCAGGAACTGCCGCAAGAGCCAAGCTGACTCGCCAGCCCCATCCTCCCTTGATCTTGGCGGTGCCGTAGTTGATGAGGTTGGCGGCCAAGATTCCAACTGTGATCATCAGCTGGAATGCAATGTTGAGCTGTCCTCGAAGCTTGGCAGGGGCCATTTCCGATAAGTAGACCGGCACCGACTGTAGTTTGTTTTCAAGATCAACAGATCAAAAGTAGGTAGGGGTCATATATTACAAATTAACACATTCATTTCATGGATTATAGTAAATAAGAAGAAGATGATGTAGTTCTCACTTGATTGGCGAAACCGATGCCGATACCAAGGAGGACACGTCCAAGAATGAGCATGAGAACATTCTCTGCCGCACCATTGAGGGCGGAACCAATCAAGAAGGTGACACCACCGCTGAACATGGACCATTTCCTCCCGAAGGCTCTAGTCACCGCCGATGCACAGAAGGACGAGATGAGTGCCGCCAGGTACAAGGAAGATGTGAACAATGTCAAGAGGTGGCTGTCGAACTTGCAATATTGGTTTGTGTTCACGGATTCCTTTTCCTTTTGGTACACTGTAGGGAAGAACTTCCTCAAGAAACTCTCCATGGAAGTCACTCCACCTGCAAATACGTACACATGCACAACATATACATATATATAGGTGATCGATCAGTGGCATTCAAGTGCGATCATAATCGATTGAGATGATTGATACTGACCTGAAATTCCAATATCGTAACCGAAGATGAGCCCACCAGAGGAGGCGACGAGGCAGGTCATCAAGACGAACATCGTCACCTTTCCTGGATAGTCCTTCACCCCTCCTCCCGTGTTTACAGTTCCTCCCCCCGCCATTGGACTAGATGTATGTGTGTGTGTCTGCACGCAAGCACGTCTGAGTGTGTTCGTGTGTCCGACCACAGAGACAGACGGACAAAGAAGAGTTAGCAGTAGATTGATATGAAGGAAAGATCTAAGGGGTATTTATACCAACATGAGTTTCTAATAATTGATCTAAGCCTCCAACACTCTGACACACGTAGGTGTTATCCTTGAAGAGAGAAAGTTACTGTTAGATCTAATCTCTCTCTCTCTGTTGGATGAAGGAAAAGTCAATCTATGGAATCAGTATTACAGTGTAGAGAAGGCCCAAAGATAGCAAATGACTATGTATACGAATGTATATCCTATCTATGGAGCTAAATAAGAGGATCATAGATAATAGCTACAATGCATGTCAATTGCTTTGTATTGTTCTTAAGTTATTATATGCCAAGGGAATCAGATCGTGGCTACTCTTTAGCCTGACTCATGCCCATTGCCCAATATATATATATATATATATATATATATATATATTCTAATGAGTAAAAGCCCCCACTAGAGCTGGTTCCTCAAAAAAAAAAAAAAAAAAAAAAAAAAAAAAAAAAAAAAAAAAAAAAAAAAAATATATATATATATATATATATATATATATATATATATATATATATATATATATATATATATTCTAATGAGTAAAGGCTAGCTAAAAGCCCCCACTAGAGCTGGTTCCTCAAAAAACAAATATTATACATATACTAAGTTTTATGAAATTATCTTCTTCCTCCTTAGAAAACAAATACAGATGCAACAATACCCATATTCGAACCGTATTCGCTCCGATAGACCCTTAGTTCATATACGTACGCATTTTCGAATTCGTACAACATAGGTTTGAATTCATTGGGAAAGATAAAAACACAATGTTTGTATCAATCGATATCGATGGAGTTCAGTAACATATCATATCAAACATGCCAAAAACATACAATAGAGTCCTTGTATATTGGCATCAACTTACGTATTGATATTGGCCGATCCTGCAAACCTTTGCTTAATTAGAGTTGAAATTTTAACTATGTGAACGTTATCCTTAACCCTAAAATGTAACATATATTTGTTGTATATCCATTAAAAAATTTAGGATAAAGTTAATATTGAAAATGCGCATCATGAATACATATTATAATAAAATCTAACACTACAAGAAAAATGATATTTGTTGACGATTTTTTTATTGACGGTCCTTCCAAATGTGTATTGATTAATTCAGCTTAAACCATCCAAGTTCCATGGAAATACTCTTGCTTGTCAGCATATAAGATCATACTCAATATTATTTATAACCTCTATGGTAGCAGTGCTAATGCCTTCAAATATACGTTTGTTGCGCTCCTTCCAAATGTGCCAAACTGTGGCGGTGAGTTTGATTCAACCTCCCTAAATCCACATCTTTCCACGTTTCTCTCCAATTTGATCATCCCCATCACCACCTCCACATCCAGGGCATCCCACATGTGCAAGCGAAGGTGACTTCGTTGCTCTTGTATAATGTACTTCGAGCAAGAGCAATTAGGAACCCACCCATGGACTATGGGTACCTATAGGAAGAAGAACTATGCTCTAATGACCCTTTGTGTAGAAGTTATATGAACTTTTTGTGTCATTTTTGGGAAAATTCAAGAATGCTGCACCAAGTTTTTATCATATGGATTGATAGGTCTATTTGGATTTATTTTTGTTGTGTGTGGTTAGATACGTGTCCACAAATAGATACGAGTAGGTTGTGTCATGATACTCTAGGACACGGGTCAATTTGAGAGTTTTCTCCTCCGTCACTTGTGGCACACATGTCCAAATCCACATGACACATTGTACTAGCTATACACTACTCTAATTAGTCTCTAATTATCATTTCAGGCATGCTCATGTGTTTTGGTTAGGTTCGGACAATGTTTGGTATATGTATATTAGGCGTATCACAAGCTTGTGTACCAAGTATTTGATACGTGTCCCCAAAGGAATTTTTGTGTCCTTTTTGAGTCGAGATTTGGTGTATGTGTCCTAAATATGATACGTGGTGTTGTGTCATGGTATCTCATGATACGCATGGTTAGATTTGGGTATGCATGTGTATCTACCTATATGTATATATATGTGTGGATAGATTGTGTGTGTGTATACCCTACCCGTGAGAGTGCACATGTGAATGTGAGTGTCATTAGATGAGTGTGTGAGTCTTGTGATATACATGTGTGTATATATAGGACTGTGTGTGTGTTTTTATGTGTGTGTATATGTATAGATGCATATGTTTAGGTATACGCATGAGTGTGTGTGTGTCTTGTTAAGGGGTGCCCTAGGATACCAATTGAGATATGCATATAGGCATAGATAGTTATATATGTTTGTTTGCATATATGTAGATATATGGGTAAGTGAGTGTGATAGGAGATTACATATAGATATGTGGATGTGTATACCTAGACACTTATACAAGTGTGTGTATTTAGATAGGGTGAGTGAATTAAGGTAGTGTGTGTGTGTATGTGCATAAGAATACCTGTGTAATGAGCATATAATGATGTGTGTGTTGGGGGGGGGGGGATCAAGGGTGAGTGCCTGTAGGTTGAGAATAGGTAGGAGGTTTAGTGTACGAGTTATGTATACATATGAGTGTGTGTGCCAATAGGTAATGGAGTAGGGGAAGTTGATGTCTGCACTTGGTAGCTTAGGAAGGAGGAGGAAATGTACTGCTGTACATTTAAAAGAAAGGGGATTAACCCAACAGCAAACTGCCTTGGCAGTAGCAGTAGCAAGGGCTACTATGCCCTGTTGTACAATGGTGAAATATGGGGGAAATTTCTGTAGGAAGGCATCAGGTTAAGGTATGCAAGGGGTGGGGGAAAAAGTGTGCCAATCCTGTACTGCAGCAAGTATCCCCCTGCTGTTTGCACAGCAGCAGTGTTGGGAGTACAAGGGCACTTAGACAGCAGGGAACTTGTGCACCCTTGCACAAGTAGCAAGCAACTGGAAAACTTGGCCCCTGTGCACAGGCCGGTGGCAGGGGCAGTGCACCTTTTGTGCACCTGTGCCTTGCACACAGGGTGGTGCACCTGTGCACCTACTGCACAGCAGCAAGTATGGAAGTGGCAATAGCCAGGTAAGAGTGTGTAGGCCCTATTGGTAGCAGCACCCTGTGCCTTGCACAGGCAGCAGTGTGGTGTTGTGTTAGTATGTGTGTGTGAGTGAAGTATATGTGTGTGTCACTTGAGTAGAGGTGAATGTGTGACTTTGTGTGTGTGTATGAGAGTGATGTGAGTGAGTATGGTGGATGGGTAGCAGATTAGGTGATCTGGATATGTCATTTAGATCGGGGAAGGCATATATATAACTTACATGTTAAGAAATTATAGGAGTAGATAGGTGTAGTATAAGGGAAGTTGGTATCCACACATGTATCATTATTGGGTATCTTGGTGTTATGGTATGGGATTACATGTATATATATAGAGTATGAGTTAGTAGGAAAAAAAAATTCAACCTAGTCTGGGCTGAGTGCCCACACTCTTCTACTTTTCGAAATTTTTCGAAATTTGCTTTTTAAATCTTTTGTATTTTCTACTTTGTCTTCCAGGACTTTTGTGTTTTTTGGACCCTGGCACTTGTACTGCTTGCTTCGAGCCACGCTTTTCATTCAATAAAATTGCTGTTTAGGGAAAATATATATATATATATATATATATATATATATATATATATATATATATATATATATATATATAGATATAGAATCCTTATGATGGGAGAGCAGCCGAAGGGCCAGCAGAAGGGCCAGCGCGGGCCGGCCGGCGTACCCCTGCTCGCCACCCCCCTACTTCTCCTCCTGGTCGGGTGGCCGGCCGCGCCACTCGGCGCCCCTCCGCCCTACGGCGGCCTGTCGAGATCCGCATGGCCTACCCTCCCCCTCCTCCTGTGGGGAGCCCCCGTCCTCCTTGTCGGCGCCTCCTCGGCGGTCGCCTTCCCACCCTACCTTCTCCTCCCCCCACCTCGGCGTCGTCGGCATCCCCGGCGACCCAAGCGCCATCGGGCTTCTCGCCGGGCGTCCGCTCCACCTTCCAACCCCCTGGGCATCCCTCCGGACCCTTCCCTTCTGGGCCCCAGGCCGGTGATGCGCCCGGATCCGACTGGCGTTTCCCCCGCTCCCCCGGTAGTTCATCCCCGGACCACCATTTCCGCCGTGCCTCCTCCTCTGGGGTGGCCCAACTCCATCCACTCCTCGTTGCGCTCGACTTCCTCGACCGCACCCTCCCCGAGGCCCTCTCCCTCCGGCCTTGGAAATCCCTCCTCCCCTGTCCCAGCCCCCGCCTCCGGCCAAGCGAGTGCTTCCCTGCCTCCTGCTTCGGCCCCACCCCCCGTGGCGATCCCAGCCTCCCAGCCTCTTTCCTCGGCGGTGGAGCTCCCCCCCAGCTCTTGGGCACTCGTGGCTGCTCAGCCGCCTACGCCGGCTGGCCTTCCTGCGGCGTCGCCCCCCCCCGGGCGCTCCACCTTTCAGCGGCGCTCCCTCCTCCTTGGCGCCGATGCTCACTGTCTCCCCGCCGTCCTCCCTCGATACTGACTTCCCCGCCCTCCGACGTTCCCTACACCGCATGCTGGCGCCTCGCCGGTGATCGCTCGCGCCCGTCCGGAGGTCGTAGTCCTGCTCCCTCCGACGGTAACGCCTCCCTCCTCCGCCCCTGGCAGTCGTGCCCCCCGCTTCCGGTGGGCGAGCCTCCCTGCCCACTTCCTCCTCTCCCTTCCCACCCGCGCGCGCCGCCCGTCTCCCCCTTCCCCCAGTCGACGGCACTTTCACCGGCCTCGGCGCCGCGCGCTCTCAACCCCCTCCGGCCCCTCCGGGTCTGTGTCCTCGCCGCTTCATCGGCGCCGGAGCTACCCGGCCCCAGCCTTCCTCGGCGGACGGCCAGCCGGAGCACCCGCCTCGGGCGCCACACCGGGGGGGAGGGCCCGAGGCTCCTCGAGCCGTGCGCCCCCGCTCCCCCATCTATCCCTCGGGCAGACCGCACGCGTCCTCCCCTGCCGGAACCCCCGGCCCCTTCTCCCCTTGGCTTGGCCCCTAGCCGCCGGAGTTCTCTTGGCTCAGGGCTCCCCTCCTCCGCCACCGGCTGGCTCTCCTTGCGTCGGCCTGTGAATGCGCCCCGTCCCTTCATCCCCCGTCCCGCCCCGCCGTGGCTACCGCCGCCCCCGGTGATGCCCCCCTCCCCCACCGGACCGCGGGTGAGGGTCCCATGGCCCCCTCCCCTCCTACCTCGAACATCGTGGCATTCTCGGGCCACACGCCCGCTTCGGTCAGACCCCCGCTCCTCGGGCCGCGTGTGCCCTCGAGCAGCACACACATTTCTCCCCTTGGGCCAAGAGCCCTCTCCTCTTTCGAAATTTCGTATTTCGAAAGTTGCTGTTGCGTGTTCTTTGGGTTCCAGGAAAAAAAAAATAAACAAAAAAACAAAAAACCGAATGAATTGGTAGTAGTGTCTTTTGTTTATGGGTCTTTTCAGGGATTGGGTCCCACCCTCTTCATGTAGGAACTCGGGCTATCTTCCGGTTCCAACCTCTAGATTTCTCTTTTCAATGAAGGCTTTAGCCACTGTTTTATTAATATATATATATATATATATATATATATATATATATATATATATATATATATATATATATATATATATATATAAAATTGGATATTAGAGTATGAATATATAAGAGTATAGGTAATTGGGTACTTTGGTATGGATAGGTACATATATAAGGAGTAATGCCTATGTGGCATAGGTAAGTAATGGTGTAATAAGATGAGGTATCTCATGATAGTGCCTATGTGTACATAAAATAGGTAATTACATAGGGTAAGCCTAGTATTGTCTAGTATAAGTTAGATTACCTTACATGTATCATTATTGGGTATCTTGGTGTTATGGTATGGGATTACATGTATATATATTGAGTATGAGTAAGGATATACATATATATATATATATATATATATATATATATATATATATATATATATTAATATATATATATATATATATATATATATATATATATATATATATATATATATATATTATTAATATATATATATATATATATATATATATTATATATATATATATATATATATATATATATATATATATATATATATATAATATATATATATATATATATATATATATATATATATTATATAAAAAAAAAATATATATATATTATATAAAAAAAAATATATATATATATTATTATTATTATTAATATATATATATATATATATATATATATATATATATATATATATATATATATATATATATATATATATATATATAATATATATATATATATATTATTGGATATTAGAGTATGAATATATAAGAGTATAGGTAATTGGGTACTTAGTATGGATAGGTACATATATAAGGAGTAATGCCTATGTGACATAGGTAGGTAATGGTGTAATAAGATGAGGTATCTCATGATAGTGCCTATGTGTACATAAAATAGGTAATTACATAGGCTAAGCCTAGTATTGTCTAGTATAAGTTAGATTACCTTGGTATGACAAGGTATGGACATAGAAACTTAGGCACGACCTAGTTTTGACTAGTGTTGACTAGTTTGACCCTAAGGTTGTGTTTGGTAGGATGGAAAAGTGGGAGGAAGAAAAATAGAGGAGGGAAAAGTGAAGGGAAAGATTCATTTTCTCTTGTTTGGTATGGAAGAAAAATAGGAAGGAAGGAAAAGTAGAGGGATTACTTTTCCCTCATAACCTAAGAAATCCAATCCCCCCAAAAGTAGGAGGAAAAGTTGAAGGAAAAGTAGAAGCTTGTATTAATTAACAATTATACCCCCATATGAATATATTATTTAAAAATTATTTATGAAGTCAAATGGTAAATAAGTGTTTTTAGTTGAGGGTAGAATTGGTAAACCCTATATTTTTTACTTTCTTTCCTTCCACTTTTTCTTTCATACCAAACAAAGGAAAATGCATCACTTATCTTTTCCATCCTTGCTACCAAACACAAAGGAAGGAAATGACCTTTCCTTTCCATATGGAAGGAAAATATATCTTTATCTTTTTTCTTCCTTCTACTTTTCCATCCTTCCTACCAAACACAGCCTAAAAGAACTTTTATGGTAATTTGATCTAGTTTGACCACATAGACCAAGTATTGAACTAGTTTGACCTCCATGACCTAGAATTGATCTAAAAATTATATTTCATTCTAGATATTAATGTTTAGCACACCGAAGCACCAATTGACACTAATATTTCGTATTTAGGTCTTTGTGACTCCACTTTAGACCTTGATCCACACTTATTAATCAGGACCACCGATGAGTACATTCTCTGATAGTTACTATTATTTGATATTTACTATGATTCATGTACTTAGTGAATGTTCTACTAGATTTCTGACATGATGGTACACAAATTTGGTATAGTTGGATCCTCGAACATGAGATATTACCTTCATATTGTGCATGATTACCGTATTGACATTGTACAGTGATTCGCTATTATGACATGCCTGATTTGGATCTTCGTACTAGTCGGGATGGAAGAAGTACTTAGGGCTGCAAATGAGCCAAGCCGTTCGCGAGTTGCTCGAAGCTCGGCTCGATAAAAGCTCGTTTGAGCTCGGTTCGTTTAGTAAACATGCTAAGCTCAAGCTTCATTTTCGAGCTCGTTTAATAAACGAGCCAAGCTCAAGCTTAGAAGTACTCGGCTCCTTTGAGCTCGTGAGGTAGCTCGTTTATGAGCTTGCGAGCTGACTCGTTTACAAGCTCGTTTAGGAGCTTGTTACGAAGCTCGTTTGTTCTTTGTTGAATTATTAATTATATATATATATATATAATATATATTTAATATATAATATATATATATATATATATATATATATATATATTTGTGTGCATTATATAATAACAGATATTAAGAAACTTTTTAATTAAATTTTTATAAATAAATTGTTATATTACAGGTACTTGAATTCAAACCTAACTAAATTGAAATCGAGCTCGTTAAGCTTGAAATCAAGCTTAATGAAAGTTGAGCGAGCTTGAAATCAAGCTTAACGAGCTTGATTTTGAGCTCATCAAGCTTTTTTTTTATCAAGCTTGAATCAAGCTTCCTTATCAAGCCAAGCTCGAGCTCAAACCAAGCCAAGATCAAGCTTAATATAAACAAGCTCGAGCCAAGCTCAATCTTTAAAATAAAAAAAATTATCAAGCTCGAGCTCGAGCTCGATTAATTCTAAGTCAAGCCAAGCTCAAGCTTACAAAAGCTTGGCTCGGCTTGGCTTATTTGCAACCCTAGAAGTACTAACTAGATGTGTGATCATACCCTTATTGTGCAAGAGAAAGTATTGTGAGTATTAATCATACACCTCACATATGATTAGCCATGCCATATTGTATTGTGCAAGTTCCTAAGTCGATCACATGTCAACGCTAATACTTCAAACACATAGTTAGTACAGTTATTTCCTATCTATTACCTATTCACTGAAATGTTCTCTATTGCTCTGTCTACTAATCCTCATTACCTGCTATGTCACATAGTTTTATTTCTATTCTCATACTGTTCTTTATTTGTCTTGGCGCCATATAGTTGTGTTGTCCAATTCTCATATTAATGTTATCGGTTATGACTCAGTTATTTATTATCATCATGTAGTGCACTCATTATTACTGTTTTATAGCATTCATCATATAATTGGAACTGGTGTTAGAGTTTGTGCTTTGCTCCAATTCTGACTGGATAATATTTTTCAGAGGATCTAGAGGACTTCTGTCCTTCCTATAATGGACCAGGCGTAGATGAGGGCTAACTGCAGGAGACCCAGGAGGAGCCAGTCCAGTAAAGGAGACATTAGTACCGACCCATCTAGATTAGCTATTAGTACTATATCTGTCTCTAGTTTATGAGATCTGGATTGTTATTTTACTCAAGACATGTACTTATTGAGATATTAGACTCTTAGACTTTATTGTGGATGCATGTTATACTACTAGACTTTTTTATTTCATTGTTCATATCTTTATATCATTTTGTGTCATTATCTTCCCTTAGTATCTATGATTTAGTATGCGATTCTAGATAATATATTGTCCTCCGTTAGGAGATGTGATTATTATTGACATGTTATGGTACATATATTCTTAGACTATTTAGATAGCACTGTTGACCTATGTCACCCACAGTTTTCGAATTAGGAGTATTTTCATCATTTTCCAAGTTTTATAATTTTTAGGAATTTTATTTGATTTTATACGATTTTTAGGGATTTGTTTGAGTTGGTTTGAATTTTATCCAATTTGGACTTAAGTTGGAGACCCGGGTAGCCTGGACACTAGTGGGACCCACATACTAGCTGGGCTTGGCCCACATACCATCCTAATTAGGCTAGAAACCATAAACCCTACTTCCATGGCTTAATTAGTCATTTTAGAGGCTTAATTAGTTAATTAGAATTAAACCGAAACGAACCGAACCAAACCCGAACCCAACCTAAGTCTAATGGGTTGGAGGCTTAGTGGATCCACACCCAAACCTACTAAGCCCCCCATGGCCGACCAAGAAGACCACTCCCCCTCCCCTTTGCTTCATCACAAAGTCAACTCTTTCTCTCTCCATTTTCTTTTCTTTCAAAGCTCTTTCTTCTCCAAAGGAACAAATTCTAGGTATGCATTAAAACCCCCATTTATTTATCTTTAGCCTTTATGTCCTTCACAATAAGTGTGGAGGAGATGATTCTCTACACTTTGACCAAAGGTTTTATAGGTTTTCCTAAAAATCTAGGTTAAGGATTAATTAAGGGTTTTCATACATAGAGTGGTATATATATGTATATATGTATATATGTGTATATATATTAATATGTATTGTGTGTGTGTGTAGAGGAATGAGAGTGTATTGTGTGTGTGTAGAGGAATGAGAGTGGTGGTGGTAGTGTCAAGAGAGTGGTGGTGGTGGTGGTGTGTGAGAGTGGTAGTGAGAGTGTGCGTGTGTGTTTGTGTGTGAGTGTGTGTGTGTTTGAGTGTGTATGTGCCTATGTATATATGTATATATATATATATATATATATATATATATATATATATATATATATATATATATATATATATAGACATGTGTGTGTGTGTCTATATAATTATGTATGTGTATGTATTTATATATAGATATGTATGAGAATGTATATATACATATAGAGATAGATAGTTTTATATATATATATATATATATATATATATATATATATATATATATATATATATATATATATATATATATATATATATATATAGGAGAGGAAGTAGGAGAAGAATTAGTAGAAGGAGAAGAAGAATAAGATGAAACAGCAGCAGCAGTAGCACTGCAGTAGCAGCTGCTACTGCAGGAGCCAGCAGCAGCAATAGCAGCATCCAGCAGCAGCAATAGCAGGCAAAGCAGCAGTAGATAGGAGCAGCCGCAGTAGCACAAAGCTCCCCCCTTTAACCGTTAACCCCCTATATAAACCCCCCCATATATATATATATATATATATATATATATATATATATATATATTTTTTTTTTTTTTATATATATATATATATATATATATATATATATATATATATGTGTATATATATAGAGATGTATATATATATATATATATAGATAGATATATATATAGAGAATGAGAAGAAGAAGGATTAGAAGAAGAAGGAGAATGAGAAGAAAAAAAAAATATATAGAGAATGAGAAGAAGGATTAGAAGAAGTTAGAAGAATAGGAAGAAGAAGTTAGAAGAAGAAGTTAGAAGAAGAGTTAAAAAGAAGAATGAGAAGAGGATTAGAAGAGAATGAGGGAAAGGAGAATAGGAAAAAAAATTAGAAGAATAGGAAGAATTAGGAAGAGAAGAATTAGAATAGGAATTAGAAGAGGAATGAGAAGTAGAAAATAGGAAATCAATTGGGAGGAGATCGAATTAGAGGGTGAAATCGAGCTCCGAGTGTCGAAACGCGATGAAACTTGGGGGAGACCTAGAATACGTGAATTAGACTTTGCGGGTAGGCTCCCGAGTTGAAATCGAGGTTGTAGGGCGACGGTATCGTACCGTACCATTGCGTATCTTGAGATATTCAAGATATCGGCAATAGGTCCTAAGATGGACTAAATATCCTATTACCCTTGGAATCTTGTTAGGTAACGAATGTATAGGCTAGTATCATACTACCCTAGGGAGCACGGGTCAAAATACCAAGCGTAGGTAGGCTAACTTGGTATTCACCTAGGCTAGAAATTTACCTTTATAAAGGGTAAATTAGGATATTGGCCTACGGCCAAGATACAGGTTTAGAAGTCCAAGATAGACTTGGATATGGGTTGTAAGGGTTGGTAATGATTAGAAATAGTCGGCTAGACCTAGTCTTGACCTCGGTTGACCACGGTTGACTTTTTAGACCAAAAGTCAACTATGGGTCAACACTTTACCCAATTTAGTCCCAAATTCCATTAAACTTGGACAGTTGACCAAAAGTCAACTATTAGTCACCAGTGACCTAGGGTTGAGATAGGGTTGACCTAAAGTTGACCAGAGTTTACCCGTTAACCAAAAGTCAACTGTAAGTCAATTTTTGACCTAGTTTGATACGGGTTGACTTCCAATGTCCTCCTATGACCAAGGTTGACCTAACTAGGCTTGTCTTGACCTAGAATGACTTAATAGGGTTCAAATTGATTTGACTTTACTTCCTAAACATAGTATTGATACGTCTTGTTCTCTATAGGTCCTCGAGACACTGCACTGGATCCGGTTGACATATCTTATCATATTACAGGCGAGTACATTCTCTGATAACTTTTTTCCAATTTATGATAACTGTTATGATTCATGTACTTAGTGTAGATATGCTTATTCCTGACACATGGTTCTCACGGATTGGTATTCCTGGATCTCGACGAGAGATGTTTCTTCTTCTTAGGTTGGGATGTATTGTGCAAGCTCCCTTGTAGCTCTTGCTCAATATATGGTCACTGATTCTAGAGAAGGCTAGCTACCTTCTCATTAGAATCCCGTGCAGTGACGTGTCCTGTTTGGATTCATTCTACCAGTTGGGGTAAGGGGAGTAGTAGCGTATGCCTGTGATCATATCCCCTTGCATTCTTGAACAGTGTGAGTCATATACCGCACTTATGACTTGCCAGGCCAGTTCTTGACAGGTACCCAAGCCGATCACAAGTTGAAACTGCTACTCACACACATTGGATATATGGCTTACCTTGATTGTGTACATACCATAATTCAGTTCTACTTTCTTGTTCTAGCTCTAGCTCTACAGCTTACCATGCCATGATACATATATGTACACTCCATGATTTTATTGTAAATGCTCTATTTACAGTCCTGTAGCTTTTATTCTATCTTGAGATCTGTTATAAGATATATGTACTTGTTCCATCCTGACTGGATATGTTGACAAAATATTACAGATGCTGATGAGGGGGATTGCAGTACCTACTACGGTCCGGACGACGTAGTGGGCTTAGACTTGGAGACCTTGGTCCAGCAGGGCTTAGCTCCGCCTGACGAGACTTTACCTATTGCTTAGTTAGAGTAGGTCTTTTGTACTGGACCTTGTCTCCAGTTACTTTTGAGACTGTATTATATTTTGGATTGTATTAGAGACTTGGACTTGTATATTATTTGTGTTTGGACTTGACAGGATATATTTTATCGTCTTGTTGTCTTTATCTTTCAGTCTTTACTTTATCATCTTAGAGTTGTGATTGAGCACTCATATATATTCATTGCTTGTCCTCCGTTCGGAGTTGACCATATTCTCGACAGGTTTTTGATATATATATAAACTGTTGTTAGAGTAGAAAACCTACAGCGTTCCATGCTGTTTTTACGGTGAGGGCTGGGCGTTGTCACGTACACGTGCCCTTATAGCGGGTGCGGGTCGTGACACGTTTTTAGTGGTGGCCCATGCAGGTCCTGAAGTCGTAATTAGTACGATATCATAGCGGCACTCATCTTAGAGTGTTGACTTCGAATTAGGGGTATTTTTGTCATTTTCCAAGATTTATAATTTTTAGGAATTTTATTTGATTTTATATGATTTTTAGGGATTTGTTTGAGTTGGTTTGAATTTTATCCAATTTGGACTTAAGTTGGAGACCCGGGTAGCCTGGACACTAGTGGAACCCACATACTAGCTGGACTTGGCCCACATACCATCCTAATTAGGCTAGAAACCATAAACCCTACTTCCATGGCTTAATTAGTCATTTTAGAGGCTTAATTAGTTAATTAGAATTAAACCGAAACGAACTGAACCGAACCAAACCCGAACCCAACCTAAGTCTAATGGGTTGGAGGCTTAGTGGATCCACACCCAAACCTACTAAGCCCCCCATGGCCGGCCAAGAAGACCACTCCCCCTCCCCTTTGCTTCATCACAAAGTCAACTCTTTCTCTCTCAATTTCCTTTTCTTTCAAAGCTCTTTCTTCTCCAAAGGAACAAATTCTAGGTATGCATTAAAACCCCCATTTATTTATCTTTAGCCTTTATGTCCTTCACAATAAGTGTGGAGGAGATGATTCTCTACACTTTGACCATAGGTTTTCCTAAAAATCTAGGTTAAGGATTAATTAGGGGTTTTCATACATAGAGTGGTATATATATGTATATATGTGTATATGTGTATATATATTAATATGTATTGTGTGTGTGTAGAGGAATGAGAGTGGTGGTGGTAGTGTCACGAGAGTGGTGGTGGTGGTGGTGTGTGAGAGTGGTAGTGAGAGTGTGTGTGTGTTTTTGTGTGAGTGTGTGTGTGTTTGAGTGTGTATGTGCCTATGTATATATGTATATATATAAAAAAAAAAAAAATATATATATATATTTTATATATATATATATATATATATATATATATATATATATATATATATATATATATATATATATATATATATATATATATATATATATATATATATATTTTATATATATATATATATATATATATATATATATAGGAGAGGAAGTAGGAGAAGAATTAGTAGAAGGAGAAGAAGAATAAGATGAAACAGCAGCAGCAGTAGCACTGCAGTAGCAGCTGCTACGGCAGGAGCCAGCAGCAGCAATAGCAGCATCCAGTAGCAGCAATAGCAGACAAAGCAGCAGCAGCAATAGCAGTAGATAGGAGCAGCAGCAGTAGCACAAAGCTCCCCCCTTTAACCCTTAACCCCCTATATAACCCCCCCCATATATATATATATATATATATGTATATATGTAGAGATGTATATGTATATATATAGATGGATATATATATAGAGAATGAGAAGAAGAAGGATTAGAAGAAGTTAGAAGAATAGGAAGAAGAAGTTAGAAGAAGAAGTTAGAAGAAGAGTTAAAAAAAAGAATGAGAAGAGGATTAGAAGAGAATGAGGGAAAGGAGAATAGGAAAAAGAATTAGAAGAATAGGAAGAATTAGGAAGAGAAGAATTAGAATAGGAATTAGAAGTGGAATGAGAAGTAGAAAATTGGAAATCAATTGGGAGGAGATCGAGTTAGAGGGTGAAATCGAGCTTCGAGTGTCGAAACGCGATAAAACTTGGGGGAGACCTAGAATACGTGAATTAGACTTTGCGGGTAGGCTCCCGAGTTGAAATCGGGGTTGTAGGGCGACGGTATCGCACCGTACCATTGCGTATCTTGAGATATTCAAGATATCGGCAATAGGCCGTAAGATGGACTAGATATCCTATTACCCTAGGAATCTTGGTAGGTAACGAATGTATAGGCTAGTATCATACTACCCTAGGAAGCACGGGTCGAAATACCAAGCGTAGGTAGGCTAACTTGGTATTCACTTAGGCTTGAAATTTACCTTTATAAAGGGTAAATTAGGATATTGGCCTACGGCCAAGATACGGGTTTAGAAGTCCAAGATAGACTTGGATATGGGTTATAAGGGTTGGTAATGATAAGAAATAGTCGCCTAGACCTAGTCTTGACCTCGGTTGACCACGGTTGACTTTTTAGACCAAAAGTCAACTATGGGTCAACACTTTACCCAATTTAGTCCCAAATTCCATTAAACTTGGACAGTTGACCAAAAGTCACCTATGAGTCACCAGTGACCTAGGGTTGACCTAGGGTTGACCTAGAGTTGACCAGAGTTGACCTGTTGACTAAAAGTTAACTGTAAGTCAACTTTTGACCTAGTTTGATACGGGTTGACTTCCAATGTCCTCATATGACCAAGGTTGACCTAACTAGGCTTGTCTTGACCTAGAATGACTTAATAGGGTTTAAATTGATTTGACTTTACTTCCTAAACATAGTATTGATACATCTTGTTCTCTATAGGTCCTCGAGACACTGTATTGGATCCGGTTGACATATCTTATCATATTACAGGCGAGTACATTCTCTGATAACTTTTTTCCAATTTATGATAACTGTTATGATTCATGTACTTAGTGTAGATATGCTTATTCCTGACACATGGTTCTCACGGATTGGTATTCATGGATCTCGACGAGAGATGTTTCTCCTTCTTAGGTTGGGATGTATTGTGCAAGCTCCCTTGTAGCTCTTGCTCAATATATGGTCACTGATTCTAGAGAAGGTTAGCTACCTTCTCATTAGAATCCCGTGCAGTGACGTGTCCTGTTTGGATCCATTCTACCAGTTGGGGTAGGAGGAGTAGTAGCGTATGCCTGTGATCATATCCCCTTGTATTCTTGAACAGTGTGAGTCATATACCGCACTTATGACTTGCCAGGCCAGTTTTTGACAGGTACCCAAGCCGATCACAAGTTGAAACTGCTACTCACACACATTGGATATATGGCTTACCTTGATTGTGTACATACCATGATTCAGTTCTACTTTCTTGTTCTAGCTCTACAGCTTACCATGCCATGATACATATATGTACACTCCATGATTTCATTGTATATGCTCTATTTACAGTCTTGTAGCTTTTATTCTATCTTGAGATCTGTTATGAGATATATGTACTCGTTCCATCCTGACTGGATATGTTGACAAAATATTACAGATGCTGATGAGGGGGATTACAGTACCTACTACGGTCCGGACGACGTAGTGGGCTTAGACTTGGAGACCTTGGTCCAGCAGGGCTTAGCTCCGCCTGAAGAAACTTTACCTATTGCTTAGTTAGAGTATGTCTTTTGTACTGGATCTTGTCTCCAGTTACTTTTGAGACTGTATTACATTTTAGATTGTATTAGAGACTTGGACTTGTATATTATTTGTGTTTGGACTTGACAGATTATATTTTATCGTCTTGTTGTCTTTATCTTTCAGTCTTTACTTTATCATCTTAGAGTTGTGATTGAGCACTCATATATATTTATTGCTTGTCCTCCGTTCGGAGTTGACCATATTCTCGACAGGTTTTTGATATATATATAAACTGTTGTTAGAGTAGAAAACCTACAGCGTTCCACGCCGTTTTTACGGTGAGGGCTGGGCGTTGTCACGTACACGTGCCCTTTTAGCGGGTGCGGGTCGTGACAACCTAAACAACATTCTACCGCCGATGCTACAGCGTAGGCTGGATGTACCCACGTACTCGTGTCCCTATATCGGGTATGGGTCGTGACAGGAAGCATTCAAGATGGTTCTATAAAGATCGGATTTGACTGGCTACAGTCGTTTGGCATGTGTGGAAGTGAAACAACCGCACATTCGAGGGAGTCTCAACGCCTGAGATTGGAATCCTACATAACATAGAGCATGATGTCTGGGTTCTTGTAATGGGGCGAGTCTAATATGACTGCCAGTATGTAAAAATATTTATATAAATAGATTATCTTCTTCCAACATATATATATAAATATATATATTTATAAATATATATAAATATATATATTTATATATATATCCGTCGGGGTGTGTCACGCTCCAGAACCAGAATACTGGAGAGCGGGAGAATGACTCAGCCAGCTACGTATTACGGGTAGATGAATACCGTATAATACGATCAATGCTGTCTAACCAGACGAGGGGGGTGCATACTACATAAAAGTCTTACTATGGTCATTACACATCTATTGTCTCAATCATTCAAATAAGAAACAGAAATAAAGAACATGTAAGATAAAGCAGTAAGGCGTCCCAAACGCTCTGTCAAAATGTTCTTGATATCTGGCTTTACAAAACATAGCCAGATTGATGTAGCAAAAGTATACACAATTGTTATCAGCTGCAGTCTGACTTTAATTACAATTATGTAAAAGTAAGTACAAGACAATCCGACTAACATGTCGGTGCCAAATGGCAAGGTATTAAGTAGATAACAAAACGAGCGGGGAAGTAAAAAACCCACTCGAGTCCTCCTGCGATCATCCCTCTAGTGTTGACCATCCTGGAGGTAGAAGTAAGCTGGATCCTCGGGGACCGGCTCTAAATCTGGCCATGCAAAACTAGAGAGGTTAGACCTCTAATAGCAAGTACCACGAGGAAGCACGACATGAGAACTAAAACCAGTAATGTAAGAGAATAATACTAATAAATCTCTGCTTGCTACTAGGATTCACATCACATCACGACACTTCAAACCAATCTCCCAACCAAACAAGGACAGAAGTTGGCCCGTCATGTCCTGACATTCTGATCATCCCAGTTAGGTAACAGAGTAGGTACAGTGCATAAACAAATCATCTTGAACGACCAATCAATTCCTACGGCTTGCTATGGTGAGTTCCAAGTTATCCTGGAATAATGCAATTAGGGATTCCTCAGTTCTTACTATGTACAAACAAGGCTAGTCTATCCAGTGAATCATGTGCGCCATGCATGAATTAGACGAATCCTAGCAGGACGTCCGTCATCAATATACAATATACAATAATAATATAAGCAGATACTGTTCCCTGCCCGTGTGGCAGGTTTACAGTATCTGTGGGAACCAGCCGGCCCGTCGGGTACTACTTGTCCCAAGGGGGCTGCCATGTAAGAACTCGGGAATCCATTCTCTCCATGCAATTATTATTTTATTTAACTTAATAGTCTCTACGTTGAGCGAAATCCCATGCCGTAGATCATGGTCATTCAAATGAGTACTTTCGTACGGGGTACGATATGCACAACTCTACAACGATACCAGTGCGGCTAGGTTGCAGGTCTTACATAGCGTAATGCAACAATCAAATCTAACCACGAAATAATCATGCCTTGACCATAAAGTACACATGCTGCTTTTGTAGAAAATAAATAAATACATAAATAAATAATTAGATTGAAGCTTGCATGTGCCTGTATGTCAATATTCGGGATCAGCCAGTCGATTACAATAGTTCATAATATGAACGTGTCTCATTCATTCATTTCAATAAGACGACTAGCCAGTCTCTTAGTTCCAACTAGGAACGCATGATCAAAGTCACAATCATTATCAAAGGTGACAAGGCATGAAAGTCGACTAATATTCAGTGGGGTCGAGTCTACAACTCTCAGGGTTTAATTCCAGTCAATCGGGGTATCTATACTCAATTCACGACACATGGTACATCCCACGTAACAATACATATTTAACAGAAATATTAACATATCATGATTATATCAAGTTTTATGTCAAAAGGCGTAAGGATATAAAATGGACGTTAAATATCTAATAAAATATCAATATACAGGGCTACAGAAGATCCAGGGTAAGTAAGGTCAGCGTACGCTCAAGTCAGGCTACGCTCAAGTCAAGCAGCGCTATGAACTCCATACGACCCCTAGTCACCCAAGTGAGCGTATGCAAGACATACGCTCCAAAAAGGCAGCGTATGAACTTCATACGACTCCTCACTATCCAAGTGAGCGTATGCAAGTCATACGCTCCCAAAAGGCAGCGTATGAACTCCATACAACTTCTGACCATTCAAGTCAGCGTATGCAAGTCATACGCTCCCAAAAGGCAGCGTATGAACTCCATACGACTCCTGACCATTCAAGTCAGCGTATGCAAGTCATACGCTCCCAAAAGGCCGCGTATGAACTCCATACGACTCCTGACCATTCAAGTCAGCGTATGCAAGTCATACGCTCCCAAAAGGCAGCGTATGAACTCCATACGACATATGCTTCCAAAAGGTAGCGTATGCAAGACACACGCTTCCTAAAAAGGTAGCGTATGGACTCCATACTGCGCTGCGCTAAAGAGCGCGCACAGCTCAGTGACGTAAGCTAAAAAGCTAACGTACACTGCTCACTGTCTTCTCCAAACAGTAAGAACTCCATGGTTGCACCCCAAAGCTTCAAAAGTCCATAACTTGGTCAAAATAAGTCCAAATCCAACTTTCCAAAGGTCAAAATTGGGTAGAATAAAATTCACTACAACATAGAACCATCAAAACTTGAAAACAAAGAAGTTTGATAGATCAAAACCACCAAACTCTGAAAATAACACATTTCTAGATCTACAAAAATTAAGACTTCGAAATAAAAAATGCCAAGTTCTAAACTCTCTTAGGATCACGAGAGGAAGGCAAATGAACTATAAAAACATGGGTTCTCATGGAAAACAAGTTGTACTTGCCTACGGTTTGGTAGGTGGAGAGAGTAATGAAGAAGAAGAAGAGGAGTAATGGTGAGAATGTGAGTTTATGAGGAAAGAGAAAGAGATGTAAGCTTTAAATAGAAAAGGGGTGGTAGGTGGGAGTTGGGCCGGGTCCAATGGGTCGGGTTGTAGGGGATCCAACCAAGGCTAACCCGAACCCAAAGCCTAGCTAAAGCAGAGAATAAAAGCAGGAAATAAAGTGCAGAAATAAAATTACAGAAATATAATTGCAGAAAATAAATTAAAATGAAAATTTAAAGAGCAGATTAATTGATTAACATGAAATTAAAGAAATTTAAATACAGGATGATACATGATAAATTTTAAATAAATACATGATAAATACTAAATAAATACACATGAGTTGTACATGTATAAAAATACGCATTCTGGGAATGGGGAGTGACATCTCTACCCTTCTTAGAAAAATTTCGTCCTCGGAATTTCAAATCCAAGCAGGATAGAAACATCGGGGCTAAACTAATCTAAGTACAAGCAATTAAATCAAGCAATTATTTTACAATGTCCATAGCAAGTAACATATATGTAAATCCATCAATCTACGATATCAAGCGATTCTACCCATAAGGTGATAAGCATGAGGAATCAAGACAATTAGGTACACAGAAAAAGATATACCTTGTGAGTCAAATAGATGTGGATACCGTGATCGGATATCATCCTCACGTTCCCACGTTGACTTTCCCAAAGAGTGACGACCCCAAGCAACCCGGACAAGGTTAATTGTTCGGTTCTTGAGTATCTTCTCCCTTCGGTCCAAGATAGACACAGGTTGCTCCTCGTAAGACAGGTTGGTACCAACAACCAGTTCTGAATGATCGAGGATATGGCTTGGGTCCGATACATACCTTCGCAATTGAGATACATGAAACACGTCATGCACCTCTCGTAACGAAGGTGGAAGGGATAAACGATAAGCAACATCGCCTATCCTATCAAGGATAATGAATGGCCCTACGTATCGCGGACTCAACTTCCCGCGAACGCCAAATCTAATGACCCCACGGGTAGGTGAGATCCGCAAGAACACGTGGTCCCCAACAGAAAACTCTAGCGGCCTACGATGCTGGTCCGCCCAATGACGATGCCGATCTTGCATAACACGAAGTCGCTCTCTAATTCCCTTAATCACTTCAACCGTCTGGATAATCATTTCTGGGCCTAGCATCTTCCTTTCCCCGATATCATCCCATGCTAGTAGCGATCTACACTTCTTACCATATAGTGCCTCAAATGGCGCCATCTGGATACTGGCTTGATAACTGTTGTTGTATGAGAACTCAACTAAGTGCAGGTGGCTCTCCCAAGATCCTCCAAAATCCAGAGTGCAAGCTCGCAACATATCTTCCAAAGTCTGAATTGTTCTTTCTGATTGCCCATCCGTCTGCGGATGGTAAGCCGTGCTAAATCTTAACTTGGTACCCAGACTATGATGCAAGCTCTTCCAAAAATGTGATATAAAGCGGGTATCTCTGTCTGACACAATACTGACAGGGACTCCATGCTGTCTGACTATCTGTTGTATATACAACTCTGCCAACTTTTCTGTAGATTGCCCTACTCTGAAAGGAAGAAAATGTGCTACCTTTGTAAGCCGATCTACTATCACCCAAATAGAATCTTTACCACTTGATGATCTCGGTAAACCGGTCACAAAGTCCATTGTAATATGCTCCCATTTCCATTTCGAAATAGGAAGCGGTTGCAATAATCCAGCTGGCCTCTGTTGTTCTGCCTTCACTTGCTGACATACCAAGCAACGGAAAACAAATCTAGCTATCTCCCTCTTCATCCCGTTCCACCAGAAATGCTGCTTGATATCTTGGTACATCTTGGTCCCTCCAGGATGTATAGAATACTGAGAACTATGAGCTTCTGCCATAACTTCCTGTCTGATATCTCCACTAGGCACACATAGACGTGACCCAAACCTAAGGGTACCATCTTCATGAATTTTCAACTCCTTTCTGTGTCCTGACTCACATTCTGTCCTAAGCTTCTGAATCCTTGAGTCCTGCGCCTGAGCTGCCTTGATCCTGTCTACCAAGTCGGATTGAACTTGTAAACTTGCCAGAACTCCTATATCGCTAGGAAGTATAACCTCGATGCCCATCTCCTGAAGGTCTTCTAAGATATGCTTCTGTGTTGTCAACATAAATGCGCCGCCCCTTCTGCTGAGAGCGTCTGCTACCACATTAGCCTTGCCTGGATGATACTGAAGCTCCACGTCATAATCCTTGATCAACTCTAGCCATCTTCTCTGCCTCATGTTCAGCTCCTTCTGAGTGAAGATGTACTTCAGACTTTTGTGGTCTGTGTACATGTCCACTCGGTCACCATATAAGTAATGCCTCCACAGCTTCAAAGCAAATACTACTGCCGCCAACTCTAAATCATGAGTTGGATAATTCTTCTCGTGGTCTCGAAGCTGCCTAGATGCATATGCTATCACCTTCCCGTGCTGCATGAGGACACATCCAAGTCCTTTATCTGACGCATCACAATATACTGTAAAACCTCCGGGTCCAACTGGCAATGTAAGAATGGGTGCTGATATCAACCTTTGCTTCAAATTCTCAAATGATGCCTAACATTCTGCCGACCAAACAAATGGCACATCCTTCCGGGTCAAGCGAGTCATGGGTGCTGAAAGCCTTGCAAAGTCTGACACAAACCTTCTGTAATATCCTGCCAATCCCAAGAAACTCCGTACATCAGCTACGGTCTTGGGTACTGGCCAGCTCTCTACTGCTTCTACCTTCTTGGGATCCACTGCTACTCCAGCTCCTGATACGATATGACCCAAAAATAAAATATGGTCCATCCAGAACTCATACTTGCTGAGCTTGGCATACAACTCGTTCTCTCTCAGAACCTGCAACACTTTCCTGAGGTGGTCTTCATGCTCCTCTTCACTAGCAGAGTACACAAGAATGTCGTCGAGAAATACTACGACAAATTGATCTAAATACGGCATAAAGATGCGGTTCATCAAATCCATGAATATTGCTGGAGCATTGGTCAAACCAAATGGCATTACCAAGAATTCATAATGCCCATACTTCGACCTGAATGCTGTCTTGGGAATGTCTTCCTTCCGAACCCTCACCTGATGGTACCCTGAACGAAGATCTATCTTGGAGAAAACTCTAGCCTTGCTCAACTGATCAAATAAGTCGTCGATCCTGGGTAATGGGTACTTGTTCTTCACTGTTGCCGCGTTAAGCTTCCTGTAGTCGATACACAATCTGGATGATCAATCCTTCTTCCCCACAAGTACCACTAGTGCTGCCCATGGCGATATGCTAGCTTGGATGAACTTCTTCTCCTTCAGTTCCTCTATATGTTGATATACCTCGGCCTGTTCTAAATCCACCATTCTGTAAACCCGATCTGATATCGGTTTAGTTCCTGGTGCTAATTCTATACTGAACTCAATATCTCTAACCGGTGGAAGACCGGGAAGTTCTTCAGGAAATATGTCTAGAAATTCTTCAACTACCTTCGGAACCTGAACTTCTTCTATTGCCGTTACTACTCCCTGCTCTTGTTGAGTTGCCTCTGATCTGACTAAGGTGAATCTCTTCATGCCTGGAATATCAAAAGATACACTCCCACTACGACAATCTATTGTCGCATGACTGTCTTTCAGCCAGTCCATGCCTAAGATAACGTCGAAATTTCCAACAGGAAATTCTATCAACTGGACGGGTAAAGAATGCCCGTAAACTACAATACTACACGCTAGAATAACTCTACTAACTCCTACGAGCCCATTGCTGGTGAGTATATTCAACCTCCCTGGCAATGCCTCGAACTCCATTCCTAGCCGTGTCGCAAATTGTGCAGAGATAAATAAGTGCGATGCTCCCGAATCAAACAATGCTACTGCGGGATATGAGGCGACGAGAATGTTACCTGCCACAACATCTCCCGATGCCAATGCCTCTTCCAAGGACAGAGTGAATGCCTGTCCTCGACCTTCTTGTTGGTTTCCATGCTGCGGCCTAGCCTGGTACTGCTGCTGGCCCCTGCCTTGATGATGCTGGGGTAGTCTATGCTGGTGTTGCTGCATCGGCGGTCCCTGCTGTCGAAACATCTGAGCCTGCGGTATTAACGGGCGCTGTGCCAACGGTCTTACTGCTACCGCTGGTCCTCGATACTGTCCTGCTCCTGGTGCTGGCAGAGCAGGAAACTGCTGTACTGGTCCTCCTGACCTCGAATTCATGGGACATGTGGTAACCCGATGGTCTGGATTTCCACATATCAGACATAGTCCATTCAATGTCCGACACACATCTCTAGTGTGTCCCATCTTCCCACAATAAGTGCAGCCCGCCGGGGGTTGCTGGTTCTTCTTCTGTTGCTGCTGCTGCCTGGGTGGTGGTGCTGGCCCTCGTATCGCCACATCGTGGATACGAATGCCAGGGGATGGTGCTGTTGTTCGGGGCACTGCTCTCCCTCCTCCTTTAATCTGACTGTGGGATCTCTTCTGACCCCCAGTCCTTGCCGCAAGCCTTTGAATGGTGATTTCATGCCTGCGGGTTGTCGTCAATACTTCATCAAAAGTTTGGTAATTGTGCTCCTCTATCAATTGTAAGAGCTCAAGATGAAACCCTTGTTGGAACCTCATCGCCCTCTGGCGCTCCGTCGCTACCATCTCTGGGGCAAACCTACTCAATCTGTAGAACTCCGCTGCGTAAGCATCTACCGTCTTGCCGGCCTGCTTGAGGTTGATAAACTTCTGTTGTAGCTCAAACTGCGCCACAACTCCATAATACTTCGTCTTGAACCTTGCAGTAAAATCGTCCCAAGCAACAGGACGCCTGATGCCCACTTCCTCTGATTCCCACCAATCACGTGCGAGATCCTGAAGTAACAACTTCACTAGATCCACACGCTCTTCTGCCGGCACCTTAGCGGCTGTCAGAATAGCCTCAATATCCTTAAGCCATGCATCTGCTGAGATGGCATCCTCCGTGCCTTCGAAACGGCGGGGGTTATACTTACAAAACCGGGCTGACGCTCCTGAATCTTGCCTCGCCCCTCTTTCCAATGCCGTCTGTAATCCTTGGTTGAGTAGTACATTCTGCTCTTGCAACTGAGCGTGCATGCGCTGCTGGGCTAACATCTGGTGTTGTTGAGTAGCCATCATTCCTCTCATGATTTCCAGTAGGGCTGGTGTGTCCAATTCCACAGGGGTAGGTGGAACTATTGGTGGTGTTGGAAGCTCCGGATACTGCGGTCCAACCGCTGGTTCTACTATCACCTCTTCTTGAATAGTCTCACGAAGTGGTTCTGACCCTTGTTACTGACCATCCTGGTCAGGTTGTGCATGCTGATGTCCATGTTGTTGCTGACCAGCTCTGACAGATACGGACGAAGTGCCCCTAAGAAAAGGGACAAGAGAACAATCAAATGACCGAACATGAAGGATCAATGAAGTCAAAGGATACTGGAATGTCAAGCTGGAGTTGAGAATCAACAAATCATGATATCAAGGAGGAACATGTGTGATTGAGACATCCTATAAATCAAAACACCCCATAAGTCTGAAATCAGACCTGCATGGGCCACCACTAAAACCTTGTCACGCCCCAGAACCAGAATACTGGAGAGCGGGGGAATGACTCAGCCAGCTACGTATTACGGGTAGATGAATACCGTATAATACGATCAATGCTGTCTAACCAGACGAGGGGGGTGCATACTACATAAAAGTCTTACTATGGTCATTACACATCTATTGTCTCAATCATTCAAACAAGAAACAGAAATAGAGAACATGTAAGATAAAGCAGTAAGGCGTCCCAAACGCTCTGTCAAAATGTTCTTGATATCTGGCTTTACAAAACATAGCCAGATTGATGTAGCAAAAGTATACACACTTGTTATCAGCTGCAGTCTGACTTTAATTACAATTATGTAAAAGTAAGTACAAGACAATCCGACTAACATGTCGGTGCCAAACGGCAAGGTATTAAGTAGATAACAAAACGAGCGGGGAAGTAAGAAACCCACTCGAGTCCTCCTGCGATCATCCCTCTAGTGTTGACCATCCTGGAGGTAGAAGTAAGCTGGATCCTCGGGGACCGGCTCTAAATCTGGCCATGCAAAACCAGAGAGGTTAGACCTCTAATAGCAAGTACCACAAGGAAGCACGACATGAGAACTAAAACCAGTAATGTAAGAGAATAATACTAATAAATCTCTGCTTGCTACTAGGATTCACATCACATCACGACACTTCGAACCAACCTCCCAACCAAACAAGGACAGAAGTTGGCCCGTCATGTCCTGACATTCTGACCATCCCAGTTAGGTAACAGAGTAGGTACAGTGCATAAACAAATCATCTTGAACGGCCAATCAATTCCTACGGCTTGCTATGGTGAGTTCCAAGTTATCCTGGAATAATGCAATTAGGGATTCCTCAGTTCTTACCATGTGCAAACAAGGCTAGTCTATCTAGTGAATCATGTGCGCCATGCATGAATTAGACGAGTCTCAGCAGGACGTCCGTCATCAATATACAATATATAATAATAATATAAGCAGATACTGTTTCCTGCCCGTGTGGCAGGTTTACAGTATCTGTGGGAACCAGCCGGCCCGTCGGGTACTACTTGTCCCAAGGGGCTGCCATATAAGAACTCGGGAATCCATTCTTTCCATGCAATTGTTATTTTATTTAACTTAATAGTCTCTACGTTGAGCGAAATCCTATGCCGTGGATCATGGTCATTCAAATGAGTACTTTCGTACGGGGTACGATATGCACAACTCTACAACGATACCAGTACGGTTAGGTTGCAGGTCTTACATAGCGTAATACAACAATCAAATCTAACCACGAAATAATCATACCTTGACCATAAAGTACACATGCTGCTTTTGTAGAAAATAAATAAATACATAAATAAATAATTAGATTGAAGCCTGCATGTGCCTGTATGTCAATATTCGGGATCAGCCAGTCAATTACAATAGTTTATAATATGAACGTGTCTCATTCATTTATTTCAATAAGACGACTAGCCAGTCTCTTAGTTCCAACTAGGAACGCATGATCAAAGTCACAATCATTATCAATGGTGACAAGGCATGAAAGTCAACTAATATTCAGTGGGGTCGAGTCTACAACTCTCAGGGTTTAATTCCAGTCAATCGGGGTATCTATACTCAATTCACGACACATGGTACATCCCACGTAACAATACATATTTAACAGAAATATTAACATATCATGATTATATCAAGTTTTTTGTCAAAAGGCGTAAGGATATAAAATGGACGTTAAATATCTAATAAAATATCAATATACAGGGCTATAGAAGATCCAGGGTAAGTAAGGTCAGCGTACGCTCAAGTCAGGCTACGCTCAAGTCAAGCAGCACTATGAACTCCATACGACCCCTAGTCACCCAAGTGAGCGTATGCAAGACATACGCTCCAAAAAGGCAGCGTATGAATTTCATACGACTCCTCACTATCCAAGTGAGCGTATGCAAGTCATACGCTCCCAAAAGGCAGCGTATGAACTCCATACGACTCCTGACCATTCAAGTCAGCGTATGCAAGTCATACGCTCCCAAAAGGCAGCGTATGAACTCCATACGACTCCTGACCATTCAAGTCAGCGTATGCAAGTCATACGCTCCCAAAAGGCAGCGTATGAACTCCATATGACTCCTGACCATTCAAGTCAGCGTATGCAAGTCATACGCTCCCAAAAGGCAGCGTATGAACTCCATACGACATACGCTTCCAAAAGGTAGCGTATGCAAGACACACGCTTCCTAAAAAGGTAGCGTATGGACTCCATACTGCGCTGCGCTAAAGAGCACACACAGCTCAGTGACGCAAGCTAAAAAGCTAGCGTACACTGCTCACTGTCTTCTCCAAACAGCAAGAACTCCATGGTTGCACCCCAAAGCTTCAAAAGTCCATAACTTGGTCAAAATAAGTCCAAATCCAACTTTCTAAAGGTCAAAATTGGGTAGAATAAAATTCTCTACAACATAGAACCATTAAAACTTGAAAACAAAGAAGTTTGATAGATCAAAACCACCAAACTCTGAAAATAACTCATTTCTAGATCTACAAAAATTAAGACTTCGAAATGAAAAATGCCAAGTTCTAAACTCTCTTAGGATCACGAGAGGAAGGCAAATGAACTATAAAAACATGGGTTCTCATGGAAAGCAAGTTGTACTTGCCTACGATTTGGTAGGTGGAGAGAGTAATGAAGAAGAAGAAGAAGAGGAGTAATGGTGAGAATGTGAGTTTATGAGGAGAGAGAAAGAGATGTAAGCTTTAAATAGAAAAGGGGTGGTAGGTGGGAGTTGGGCCGGGTCCAATGGGTCGGGTTGTAGGGGATCCAACCAAGGCTAACCCGAACCCAAAGCCTAGCTAAAGCAGAGAATAAAAGCAGAAAATAAAGTGCAGAAATAAAATTGCAGAAATATAATTGCAGGAAATAAATTAACATGAAAATTTAAAGAGCAGATTAATTGATTAACATGAAATTAAAGGAATTTAAATACAGGATGATACATGATAAATTTTAAATAAATACATGATAAATACTAAATAAATACACATGAGTTATACATGTATAAAAATACGCATTCTGGGAACGGAGAGTGACAGGGTGTAGCCTATTGGATACATCGGGGGGTCCCGTAGGGATGTGCACGGTTCGAATTCCCTCTTGGTGTTGCTCGTCAGCCCAGAGAAAATGACACCTCAAATATATATATATATATATATATATATATATATATATTTATATATATATATATATATATTGAAAGAAGGTAATTATGGCGAACGCTCCCACCGGGAATCGATCTCCTGATCACTCGGGCTGCATGCATCTCTCTTAACCACTAGGCTAGAGGTCATTTGCTATATATTCAAATGACCTCTATCCTAGTGGTTAAGAGAGATGCATGCGGCCCGAGTGGTCAGGAGATCGATTCCCGGTGGGAGCGTTCGCCACAATTACCTTCTTCAAATATATATATATATATAACATGATCGTTGCTAATTTGTTGTGTCATCGGATATTTTGCCTGGCTTGATTTCTAAGAAACAAACTGCTTTTATTCGAGGGCGATCCATAGCTGAGAACTGTCTACTGGCACATGAAATGGTGAGGGGGTTCAACAAGAAGGGTGGGAATAAGGCATGTGTCAAGCTTGACCTATGGAAGGCTTATGACACCGTTAATAGGGAGTTCTTATGTCATCTATTGGGATGCTTGGGATTTGATTCATGGTCTGTGAGCATGATACATGAGTGTATCTCAACTCCTTCTTTCTCAATGTTTATCCAGGGCCAACCTTCTGGCTTCTTCAAGAGCAATAGAGGACTTAGACAGGGTGATCCTCTATCGCCATATCTTTTCGCGGTGGTGATGGAGTATTTCACTTGTCTAATGGATCTGGCTGTTCATCAAAAAGTAATTGTCCCTATATTCGGTAAGGTTATTCCTATGATTTCTTACTTGATCTATGCAGATGATTTATTAGTTTTCCTAGAGCCATCACGGAAGAGTATCTCAAGTCTACAAGAGTTACTTTGTCAGTTTGGGGATTTATTGGGCCTGTGGCTAAACCAAGAAAGAGTAAAGGCTCGAAAGGATGAGTGGAAGGAATTGCTAGGTATGGATACGGGAGTTATTCCAGTTAAGTATTTGGGCCTACCATTATCTATTCATTATCCGAAGGCAGTGGATTGTGCAAGTATCATAGATTATGTTCAAAGGCGATTAGTGTGGCAGGCTCTGTCTCTACCATTTGGGGGAATGATCAAGCTAGTTCGGGCTGTCATCGATCACATCTGTGACTATGTATTGGATGTAGGCGATAGTGCTTCCAATGCAAATTGTGTAACACATAGATGTAGGTCCTAAAAATCAAGTTGCACCCCATCAACAAAGTCATGAAGATCAAGAAATGCATCTTTCAAATGAACTACGCAGACATCAGATTGCGCATCATTCAGATTGTGCATACTAGACTGCGCTCATTTTCAACTGCACAAAGCTGACGTGGCAAATATCATCATTACCTGACAAAATTAAATCTTCTGACAGCTGACAGCGCAGAAAACGAGGCGACTGTTTGTTTATCGTGCAGCACGACGCTCGAGGACAGCTGGCAGCGCAATCGGCCAACCACTCTGTTGTGCAGTCCATTCTCGCGCAATCTAAAGTCAGCGCAACTCATGTTGCGCACTCCATCAATACAACTGACAAAGTACACGTGGCACTCATGCCATCAATTGCTCATTATGTGGCAACCGTCTATGCACGATCACAATCAAATGATGCCATGTGTCCAAGACAGTTGGCCCACGATCAGACAACTGGCTGCGCAGTCCAACGTTGTGCAATCCAAACCATGCGCAATCCATCATGCGTAGTTCAGAATAACTAAAAGTTAGTTATTTTCAGAACTCTATGAATAAAGTTTCAAGTCTTCATTCAAGGGGATCAGACATTAAAGGTTCAAAAATATCAGAGAGTTCAGGAGTTCTTGCCCAAGTGCTGCTGCATTCTTTCGAGGCTTTTGCCTTCAATTCTCCGAGGCTTTTTGCCTTCAAGTCAACTTCAGAGGCTATCGTCTTCAAAGTTCACATCGTCCAAGGGATAAAGCAATCGTCTTCTAGATTGGATTCCTACAGTTGTACTTTTCCAGAATTTTTGTAATCTTCTTTACAAAGTTTGTATAAATAAAGTTCACACATTTGTTTTTACAAACAAAATGGCGACTCTGCTGGGGACGACTTTCTCCTCCGACGAGGAAGTGACAACTCAATGTGACGTTACGTCTATCGGAAAGACGCAGAAGACGCTGGTTGTGAAGGTCAACCAGACATCCTATGAAGCCATGATCAACTCCAGGACCACTCCTCGCACTGTAGCAACTTCTGCCACAAGTAAAGTACGCCCAGTGTGGGTCCCCAAGACTGCTGTACAGTCTATTAACTCTGCCAGCAAGACTGCTGTGCAGTCTGTTCTTTCTACCACCAAGACTGCTGCGCAGTCCAAAGTTTTTGCCACCAAGTCTGGTGCACAGTCTATTGATTCAACTGCTGCACAATCTGCCTCTGCCACTCCTGTGCAGTCTGCTATGGCCAGTGCACAAAAGACTTCATATGCTGCCATGGCTAAGTGTAAGACTCCTCTACCTCTGGCGCAGTTGGCTGCCAATTTTCCTGCACAAACCAATATTCCAGCAACCAGAGTGCATCCTAAATACCCTATGGCAAGAACTCTTGATGCCTAAACCACAGTCTCTGTGGCCAGAACCAGTGTACCCTCTGCCGGAGTTACTCATGCGCAAGTGACCAGTGTGCCATCAACCCATGCGCAAACTGTGCCTACGCAATCCAAGAGTGACAGCCTTTTGGCTAAACTCTCTTCTTCTCACAGCAAGGGGAAAAGCTCTACTCCTCTTCCCAAACACCCTGTTGTTCTTGCGCAATCCACTGGGGGTAGTCCTTTGGCTATTCCTATTCCTCCTCAAAACAAAGGAAAAGGCCCATTGGTCTTTTCTCAAACTTCCTTGTCTCATGACTTGGCAGACAACAGAGGAAAATGCTCTTTAGCTAACCCTTCTTCAATAAACAAAGGAAAAGGCCCTTTGGTCTTTTCTTAATCTTCTTCGGTTTTTACCGTAGAAGATCAATCTGAATGTGCCTCGGCACCAGTCAGTACGAGAACTCTTTCAAATAAAGATTCTTCTTTCCTTCATGTCATGAGAACTTGTACTGATCAAAGAGGTATTCTGCCTACCCCAGTAGCAGAATTCCAAGATCTTCCGACTCTCAAGATATCCCGATCAAAACAGAAAAAACTGATGGTGTCTCAAACAGAAACCCCTGGGGGTGAATTTGCAGATATAAGAACTTATCTCAATAGGCCAACTTCGGCAAAACACAAACAGCCAATGTCGAAGACCAAGCATCATCAAAGACAAACTTCCAGGGTCAAAAATCCTGACACCTATGCCAATGAAGTAAGCACTTCCCTGTACACTCAAGGGACAAAACATTTGAAGAATCGGAATCATGTTCCGAATATTGTCAAAGAACAGATCCCTCAAACTTTTGATCTCCGAGAACATCTCAGGCAAAAGCAGGATAATATCTCAACACCTTCTGTTCCACCATATGATCATCATTGCAATCACAAAGTCATCATCTAATATTGTTGTCAAACAATAAAACGATCTGTCTTCGATCGTCTGACTTTTGCAAACTCTAAAGCTATGTCAGAAGATAAAGACGAAGTCTTGTACGCTTCTGTCAACATGACTTCCCGAGACACTGGGGGTAGAAAGTGCTCCAAGCACGACAAACCTCGCAAGCCAAGCCAGCGGTATTTAGATTTACTTCAAGAATCTTCTGAAGGAGTATTTCGACATACCCGATCCCGAAGCCGAGATACAATCGGTCAAAGGAATCTTCTTCAAGATCCTTCTAGTTATCTTCCTGTTTCTCATTCGGGAGATGACTCCTTCTCTGACTATGATACATACAGCGAAAGCTCTAAACAGATAGTGTCTTCCACTGTACCAAGAGAAGTGACAACTTATGTTGTTACTGATGATCCAAATGCTTCAACTTCAGCAAATCAAGAACAGCGAATAGCTGCACTTGAAGACAAGTTGAAAACCATGGCTGAAATGGTTGCTAGTATGCATTCTATCATTGTGGCACAACATACCACACCACCAACAGTACCTGCTGCAAGTCCTGAAATCATAGCATCATCGGTACCTGTCAATGCTGGGCTGGGGGTAGTATCTCCTCAAATACCCTCTGTAAAAGTTCAACCTACACCCAGTCAATCTGGTGCTGGGGGTGGTACTTACCATGCTGTTCCTCCTCCTAACGCTCAGACTCCTCCTGCTCCTTTTTTATCATCTGAAGACGCCAACGAAGCTGTCAAACTCTTACGCACTCAGTTCGAGGCCTTCAAAGAGAAAGACAACTTATAGAGACTGGGGATTAAGCAGCCCTACCCAGTTGAATGTAAAGAAGCCCCATTTTCTCCGAAGTACAAAATCCCAACGATCTCTCTGTTTGATGGCAGCACTTCTCCTAGCCAGTTCATCAATCACTTTGAGGTAATGACTGTTCAACTCCAGCCAAATGACGCTCTTCTTACCAGAGTATTCGTCGGCTGTTTAGCTGGCGTAGCATACGATTGGTACAGAAGCTTGCCCGATGGTTGTATCACTTCCTTCTCAGGTTTAAAACAAATCTTCCTAGAACAATTTTATGAGGGGATCAATGACATGACTATGTCAGCCCTTAACAAAATCAAGCAAAGACACAATGAGACTGCTGAGAGTTTCATTGAAAGGTTCCGCCGAAAAGCTTTAAAGATGCCTCCAGGGACTCCGGCTGCTGTCACCATAGACACCTGTAAGGCAAATCTTTTGCCTATCATCAGCATGTGGACAGGATCAACTCAATTCCAAGACTGGCCATCTTTCATTGTTAATGCTAAAGCTGCAGTAGTTAGCGCTGACAAATTCAAGCAGTTAGGGGTACAAATGTCTAACCCTGACCGGGATGAACATCAGACATCAAGTGGCGAAAATCGCCAGAACAACCGCAAGAACAAGGAGACTTTGAATATCAACTTGAAGAGCAAAGAGTCTCTGGCTGTCAACGTAGCTCTGCCTACGTCTACTTCTACTCCTTCTGCATCTCAACCAAGGGAACCTCGTCCTAAAGTAGAGTATTCCTTCGACGAGAATGACACTGCAAGCATCTTTGATTATTTAATCAAAAGTAACAAAATTCAACTCCCAGACCCAAAGAAACCTGATGAAGTCGGTAAGACAGATCATCCCAAATATTGTGTCTACCACAGATTCATTGGGCATCCTACTCGAGCATGTTACGTGCTCAAAGGTAAAATACAAGAGCTGGTCAATGCTGGTATCGTCACTCTGCAGCAAGACTAGAAGACTGTTACCGTAAACATGGTTTCAGTCCAGTTCGGTGACTTCCCTCCACAGATGGTACAGCATTGCGTCATTCCTATTCCCAAAGCTACTCTTGAGATCGAGAATCTTCCTCCTCTACCAAGTGAAGGTCTCGTTCCCTTGTCTCTTGACAATGGTGAGATTATGTGGATTCATCCAGATCTTGCTTCAGAGTTCGAAGTTTCCTCTTCATCCAAGAAGAAAGACCGCTCCAAGAGCAAAACAAAGACTTGCAACATGGTGTCTTTTGACCCCATAGTTGATGAGGAAATTCTGTTAGGCACCAGGTCAGGAAAAGCTTACCTGAAGGAGTACCCTAAAATTCAAGAGAATCCTGCCTCTTCTTCTGAACCTGCTCCAGTGCAGCCTGTTTCTACTGAGGATATTTCTTCTGCACCTTCGCCAGTTGTAGTACCCATTCCTCCCAAGCCGACGGTAGCTGACAAAGGCAAACAACAAGTCCGCTTTGACAAACCTTTGAAGAAGTCATCTCCTACAGGACTTGAAAAGCCTTATAACTTTGATATCTTGGCTCAGTTAGCAAATACACCTGCTCGGCTGTCTATCTTTGAGCTTTTACGTCTTTCCAAAGAGACTCAAGAAACTCTGAGTGAGGCCCTCATGCAAGCTAAAACTTGTCCAGCCCTTCTGAAGAAGCCTACAACAGAGCCTGTCTCTTGTCTTCATTATTATAGTGTTCTGGAATTGATTCCAAACATAACTTTCACACAAGATGACATGTTAATGGAAGACAATAGGCATGATCGTCCTTTCTACTATACAGGATATGTCGATTCAATGAAAGTTGATCGTATCCTGATAGATCCAGGGTCTGCTCTCAGCATTATGCCAAGGACAATGCTCGATGCTCTGAAAATCCTTGTGCATAGTCTCTCCAGTACAATCACCACCATCCTTGGATTCAATCAGGGAAGAAGTGAACCTTTGGGCAAGATTCGCCTAAAACTCCAAATAGGCAATCTTCGCACAAAAGTAACCTTCTATATCATAGACAACCATGGTTGTTCTTACAATGCTTTATTGGGGAGACCATTCCTACATGAGCACAACATTGTTCCGTCAACTCTCCATCAATGTTTTAAGTATGTTGATGACAATGGAGAGGTGCAAAAAGAGGTGGCGGATCTCTATCCCTTCAAAGGTGTTGAAGCATACTGCAACGACGCTCGTATGTACAAAGATGAATTTATAAAGGTTGTATTGGCTTTAGACACTGAAGAAGAATCAGAAGCAGTGCCCAAGGATACCCTCATCATACCTGTCAAAGGGCGAGTTTCTTATCCTCAATCTTCCAAACCACTAGCTATTCACTTGCCAGTCCAGAAGCAATCAACGGATGATAGTCAAAGGGAGCTCACCTCTTCTGAGCCACTCGTTATCGACTTACATCGTAACAAGGGAAAAAAGTAGCTCACCTCTTCTGAGCCACTTGTTATTGATTTAACTCATAACAAGGACAAAAGGAAGCTCACCTCTTCTGAGCCACTTGTTATCGATCTCCATCGTAACAAGCCTCCTCCACGTTCTTCTTCTCTCCCTCTTGTAATCAATCTGACCAAGCCTGCTAAGGCTAAAGGTCCTGTTGTAATTAAGAATGTACAAATCAATGAAAAAGCATCTACTTTCCAGTATACTGATATCATTTATCATGCTAAGTGTTATTTGGATATGTTAGATAGCTTTCAGTCGTTTACAATGGGAGTTGTACAATCGCTTCAAACAGAAGTTTCATTTGAAGATCCAGGTGATTCATACCATATTGTTCCTTCTCGAAAGAAAGGCAAAAGTTCAATACTTTTTAGTAAAGGATGGGAACAACAATTCAGCTATACGGATGAAAGCAAGAGTAACGATACGGGACATCTCCAACTCCGTCGTTACAGTCAACAATCAAAAGACATCATCCGAAAGATGGATTATGACTTTAAGAGTAGCCTTAATTATGGTAAGGGTAAACGAACTCCTATCCGTACGACTATTCTGAAAGGAAAGTCAGAGATGTACTACAGCAGGACCAAAAGAGGTCTCGGATATGCTTCTCCTCCGATGTTATCCCCAGCAGTCTTCGATTCTGATAGTGAAGAACGTTCTAATTCTTCTGATTCCAGATCATGGGATTCTGACACCAGCATTAGTGAAGTCCATCGGGTGATCGTATCTTCTAATATGGTCTCCGCTGAACTTCCAGAAGGCTATGACGAGGATATTAAAGAAAATCCTGAAATAGATCCTTAGGCTCAACAAATGGACAATTAGTGGGTACTCCGATTCGAACAAAGAGAACCTCTTACTAAAGATCAATTAGTTCAAGTTGATGTAGGAGAAAGTGGGTCATCTCGTCTAATATTCATCAACAAGAATCTTCCATAGGTAGATAACCAAGTGTTGATTCTTCTTATTAAAGAATACATTGATGTCTTTGCCTGGAGTTATGAAGATATGCCAGGTCTCGATCCCAAAGTTGCTACTCACAAACTGAACATTTTGCCTAATGCAAAACCAGTCAAACAGCAACGACGGCACTTCAAGCCAAAAATAATGAACGCGATCGACGATGAAGTCAAGAAGCTCATCGCTTGTGGCTTTATTCGAGAAGAGCAACATCCTGATTGGGTAGCCAACGTTGTTCCAGTTCTGAAGAAAATCGGCAAAGTTCGAGTCTGTATCGACTTTCGAGATCTTAATAAAGCATGTCCAAAAGATGAATTTTCTCTCCTTATCACGGACGTCATGATTGACAATACCTGTGGGTTCGAGCGAATATCATTTATGGATGGATTCTCCGGATACAATCAGATTCGGATAAATCCCGAAGATGAAAAACATACTTCTTTTCGCACTCCCCGTGGAATCTACTGCTATACAGTGATGCCATTCGGTCTCAAGAACGCTGGTGCAACTTACCAACGGGCTATGAGTACCATCTTTCGAGATCATCTTCGCAAAATAGTCGAATGCTATATTGACGATATAGCCGTCAAAAGTCGTCTAAAGGAAGATCATATCCAAGATTTGAGAACAATCTTCAATCTCATGCACCAACATCAACTCAAGATGAATCCCACCAAGTCATTCTTGGGTGTCTCTAGTGGCAAGTTTCTCGGCTTCGTCATTACCTCTAAAGGTATACACGTAGATCCCGAGAAGATCAAAGCCATTCAAGAGATGCGTCCTCCACGCAACCTAAAAGAGCTACGAGGATTCCAAGGTCGACTTGCGTACATCAAGAGGTTCATTTCGAACTTGTCTGGATGCTACAGACTATTCACTCATCTAATGAAGAAGGGTGTATCTTTCATCTGGACTGAAGAGTGTCAACGAGCATTCGACGACATAAAACAATATCTCATGAATCCACCAGTCTTAGTGCCGCCAATCTCTGACATACCATTTTTAATGTATGTCCGTGCTATAGATCATTCATTGGGTGCTTTACTTGTCCAAAAGAACAAAGAAGGTCACGAACAGGCCATTTATTATCTCAGTCGTACTATGATTGGTGCTGAACACCGTTATAGTCCGGTCGAGAAAGAATGCCTAGCTCTTATGTTTGTTGTTCAAAAGACGAGGCATTACATCATTGGACAAACCATTCATGTCATATCCCGAGTTAAACCTTTTTGGGTACTCATGAAGAAGCCCAGCACACTCAATTCTCGGCTGGCTACTGTTTGCCATTAAAATTGTTTTGATTGAAATTTTAATACAAACAGAACAGTGATACAATATAGGACTTAGATGTAGTCCTAGGAGTACACTTTTGTTTAAGCTGGGTCCTTAGTGCCAATGGAGCGAGAGCGTTGACTCCGTTGACCGGCTGACGACGGTTATCGGTTCTCTGAAGGTGTTGGTTGCTCTGGGTGCTGGAGCTTGTTGAGAGGAGAAAGACGTTGAGTGTCTAGAACTGCCTCTCCGGTGATTCTCTGTTGTGGATTCTCTCTGTGTTGTGAGACTCTCCTGTGTGAAGGAGATGATCCTTCTATTTATAGTTTTGCAGGCTGGCTGCTCATGCGCGCATGCAGGATGCACCGGTGTGGGGACGCCACGTGGAGGTTGCTGATAGAGGCGCACGGATGCTGCACCCTGATCGAGGGGGAGAACTCTTCATACTGTTGTTGTGAGCCGGCACGTAGCAGAGAGAAGATCTTTCCGTTGCTGAAATCTTGGACGAGTTGAGTCAAAAGACACGTGTCGTCGACTCATGGTTCGAAGATCTCGAATTTGGTGGAGAGGAGTGATCTGGTGAGCTGCGCCTTGGATTGGGCACAGGAGGAGGCTGCGGCTCATAACCTTTAGGAGTTACAAACCATTTGGGGCACATGGCTTTTGAGGCGCATGCAGGCGACTTTCCTTCTGTCTTTCGGGATCAGAGAGCAGCTTGGGGCGCATGGCTTTTGAGGTGCATGCTGATTTGGACGCATGGCCGTAGAGGCGCATGCGGTTGGTTGAGTGGCCACGTGGCAGTAGCCGTCGAAATAAAGTCATGATGATGCTGACGTTGTCGACGCTTCGTTTTCTGAAAAAGCTGTCGACTGTTCAGACTTTGGGAGGCGTGCTGCCAACTCTGTCAGTTCAGCATTTAATGTTGGTGACGTTCGATGGACAGCTGAGTGGGCGCGTCGGTTGGCGTTCTACTCGGTATGGAGATGTGTGGGGGCGCACCCTCTGTAATGCGCCGAGTACTGTAGGGCGCGTCTGTGTGATACGCCTGATACCGAAGGGCGCGTCCGTGTGATGCGCTGTCTGGCTGGCGCATCGGACATGTCTTTTAATGATGCGGCTGTCTCGCTCTTCGAGTGCTATAAATAGCCGTTTGGCTGAATTTGAGGCGTCCGGTTCATCCATTTAATGTAAATTCATTGCCCGAAATTCGGAGGGCCATCCACTTGGCGCATGGGTTTGATCTGCCCGGCCTATAAATAGTGGCATGGAGAGAAGATTTGCTTCTTATTCCCTCACGTACTTCCAACATGAACTTGAACATGCGGGTGCATTTTGCTGACGAAGTGCTCCCGAGGGTGAAGATGAGATGCTGTGTTGTCTTCGATGCACTTGAAGGTGACTGTTACATCCAAAAGACGGAGTCGAGGGCTTCCGAGGCAGGCGGAAGGTGCCTGTTGCATCCAAAGATAGGGATGCTCGGGCCTTGTCCCCGTTATTCCGAAAGAGCCGTAGATCGGAATGGCGGTGCTAGGCTCTATCTTCCTTCAAAGTTGGGTTTGCCCACTTTGGTTGTGTTGAAAGCTGCTCCTTTAGCCGCGGTTTCGATCACAGTTTTCCTTCGCCTTTGGAGGCTCTTTCGAAGCCTCCCCTGGCCACAGCATTTGCGGTGCTCTTCTCTTCCTTGGTTCCAGCCAGAGGGTTAAATGCTTTGCTTGACGAAGCACTTATCAGGTGAGCCTGGCTGGAAGAGCGGCACATAACTGGGCTGCTGAAGGGATGCACATAACTGAGCTGGATGCACATGACTGAGCTGCTGAAGATATGGTGGGATGCGCCTGGTTGGAGGCGCATGCTGTCTGCTGTGCCTGACTGATGGCGCATGGTGGCTGCTGCGCTTATCTAGAGGCGCGTGGTAGCCGCTGGCTGTAGACTTAGGATCTTTCCTTTGTAGAAATTCTCCTTTGTACAACCTTTTCTTAGACATGTAATAGACTTCTGTATATCAAAAAAGTCTTCTTTCGAATGTCTATCTTTATTGATCTTGCTGTGAAGTTCTTCGTCTGAGTTCTAGCGCATGTAGTGTCTGGCGCATGGGCTTTCTGGTTGTGAAATTCCATGCTTCTACAAGACCCCCTTCAAAGTTTTCAAAACTTTTGAATAAATTTTGGAATACTTTGAATAAGAAGCATGGAGGTCCGGGCGCATAATTTCTGGGCGCATGCCTGTTCGGGCGCATGCTCTTCTCAGTTAATGATGATGGTACCTCGGTAACCGAAAAGATTAATGATGATCTTTTGGTTTTATTTGCTGCTATCCTTGCACAGAACCCGAGGCGACGGCTGAGATCACGCGTCATCTGTTCACGCGTGCGACCAAGCCCTATAAATAGGTAAGAGTTGGAGAGAGAAAGGGTTCTTCTTCTCTGTGCCTCTGCTTCTTTAGAGTTTCTTCTTCAAAACCCTAACTTCTCCTTCCTCGAGAGAATGGCTCCCAAGACTCCTCGTGGTGCTGCCGGCAAGGGGAAGGAGAAAGCGAAGGAGTCCGCGAAAGTTGCGACGGCTGTCGTTCCCCGTCGACCTGTCGAAGTTCGGCCGGAGGTGGTTGGTAAGTCTCATTGTCCGTACGCCAACGCACATAGGCCTTGAGTCTTTAATGATGTGCCGCGGTCTTTGCCCGCCGATGCGCATGGGTTTAAACCCTGGTGATGCGCCGAGGCTATACTGCTGACGCGCATGGGTTCAAACCCTGATGATGCGCCGAGGCCATGCGCATGGGTTCAATCCCTGATGATGCGCCGCAGTTTTCTCCTTTAGACACATTGTGTGTTCTCTTCTGACTTTTTCTGATCTTTTGCTAGTGTCGATGGCAATCCCGCTTTTAAGTAAAGTTTTCTTGGAGGCTGCCTTCAACCAAATGGGAGTAGAGCATAACGAGGAAGTGATAAACCCTGCTCAAGATGCTCTTATACTGGATCAGCCTCCTGAGAGAATGACCCTAATCCGTAAACAGCAGTATTGGTTCCTCAAACGGATGATGGAGCGTAGAGTCATTAAATCTTCCACATCTGATAAAGTGACCTTCCTGAAGCCTGAGTTCCTGTTTGGAGACCGTCTCACTTCTACTAACTCGTCAGTGCTGAAGGTCAAGGAGGACTGGTTCTTTACTGCGAATGGAGTGCATATGACTGTTAAGCAACTTGAACGTCAGTGGCCTTTGACATCCTTCTGTCACCTTGTTTCCCAGAGGAGGATGTCTTGGGAGCTTACCCCTTCTCAGGGGGGAACGGTGACTGGTGTCATCTAAATTCGACCAAAGGGATGCTTTGACCGTTGTACGGTCTGGGTCTTCTTACACTTGGCGGACTTTACGTCCTGGGAGCCTCTACAGTGATGTACCCATTGATACACTTGCTTATAGTGCTTCGACTTTTACACATCGTATGTTTTTGATGGAACGCTCCTACCCGACAGGAGAGTTTCGGGTGGAGGGTTGGTGCCATTACGTCTCCAAATGGGATAAACTGACGCTCTGGATCTTGTCGCGATTTCGGACTGAGCTCCGAGAGATCGGGTTGACTGCCGCGATCCGTGCTACCCAGGCGGGTGTTGACCTTAATAGTCACATGTTCCTCGCACTCCTGGAGATGTTTGATATCCATACCGGGACCTTCTTTACTCCGGTAGGGGAGTTAGGGCTCGCACTTCATGAGATGTATGAGGTGTCTAAACTCCCTTGGGGGTCGGAGCCCTATGAAGAGTACTTTCCAACCAATGACGAACTTCAGGTCCTGGGGGACAGAGCTGATGAGATGACGGCCGTCTTCAAGGAAGTGGCGAGTCATCATTACTATGTGCAGAGGAGGGATAAAAGCGGGTCGCAGCCCCATGTGACCGCTTAGAGAGATTATGTCTTTAGACAAGACAAAGAGGATTCTTTGAAGTTTTCTACTCCGCCGGCGCTCTCTCGTAGCGAGGTGCTGTCCGAAATGAGCACGTTAGGGGAGAAGAATCCCCGAGGAAATGAAGACCAGCAGTCAGATGCACGCTCCTACAGCTGCTTCTGGCACCTTGCTTATCCAATGTCATCCAAGGCGGTTTTGGTCGCCTATCTGATGATATGGCTCCGAGATTGCGTGTTCGCAGGTGGATCCGGTGCCGTCGAGAGGGTGACTCGAAACTTAATCCTGCCAGCCGTAAAATTGGTCTTCGGCCGGCGCTTGGCTCTCCTCCCCGCAATGGTATGTAACCTGCAGCGAGGTTTGCGAGAGTTTGCTGGAAATGTGATTCATGATAGAGGCAGAAAAAATAACTTCCCGCGCGCCGAACTGCCGTTTCACTATTTGATGGGATGGCTAATTCTATATCATCCCAGTGTGATGAGCCCAGGCTCGGAAGGAGATTATAAGGCTGGAGATGCATTCTTTCGTCGTTTCCATCGGAGGAGCTGGTCGCATACTGGTGTCCCGGTTTGTAGAAAGGTTTTATCCCGTCTTCAGGGTTGGGAGATCACCAAAGTTGGTCCCATCTATTTGGGTTTTAAGGCCAACGAGGATTTAAGGGACCTGGGCGAAGGTACCACCACTCTGCCTCAATGGGGATTCCGCTGGTTGCAAAGTATCCGGCCGTCCCATCTGGTGTACCAGAACAGGAATCAGTGCTACCTGGAACCGTATTTGCCGAGCCGCTTTGCGCGGCAATTTGGTTATGCTCAGATGATGTTGGATAACCCCAGTATTACCCTGGGGTATGTTGGAAGTTTGTTGGATGGTGCACGAGCTTGGCATTACTATAATGCCGGATGTACCGGAGCTCGTTTTACGTTGCCCGTCCCCGATCCGCGGCCGTCCATTCTTTACTCGGTCGCTAAATTTTACTGTGTTATGGCTGCCCCGCCCTCCGGATATGACAGGGAGACCAGCCTTATCGCAGGCACCCAGTTAGCAGCGACTGGGGATACGCCAGTGAAGGCCCGGCCGCATCGTCCGTCAGGGGTGGGTCAACGGAGTGCCCCCTCCGCATCACAAGCAGAACCCTCGGGCGATCGATCGAAACGATGTGCAGATACAGGGGCTGAATCTCTTGTGTCAAAGAAGCAGAAGAAGGCATCGTTACCGACGGTGTCATCGGATTCGGCGTCCGAAGAGGTAAGGACATCCTACTAAATCTGATTTTGGTTCCGCCACTTACGAGGCCCCATCTTCTTTTGTAGGAGCCGCTAAAAAGAAAACCTCGTACCCCAAAGTCGGGTGGGAGTAGGCGAGAAGAGATGGCGAGCTCGTCTGGAGTGCGTATCCCGCCGACAATGATGTCTCTCATAGAGAAAGATCCGGAGGATACTGTCATCGTGGAGGTTCCGGTATCCCCGGGTTATGTCAGGAGGGAACCTGAGGGTGCAGCAGCTTCCGAGGTGACGAAGGCCACAGCGGAGGCTTCACATATCGAAGGTTTAGCAAGTGCGCAGCTTCCTGGTGATGAAGAGGAATGGAGTTCATCATCTTCCGATGACATCGCTCCGGAGCTGCAGAAGTCTGTTGCGGGGACAGCAGAAGCAGTGAGGATAGAGGAGAGGGTTGATTCCCCTCCTTGTCATGATGAAGGGAGGTCGGCTGAATCATTGCCAAATCCTTCCTTGGCTTCAACCATGGACATAGAGATGGCTACCGACCAGGCGGTAGCGACAGATTTTGTCCCTGTAGAGGGACTTGAGAAGAATGAGACCCTTCTGCCGGTCTTGTCTCCTGGGGCTGGCCAGGAGATAAATGTTGATCTCCCCGTTTTGCCGGGGGAGGTAGCTGATGCTGATAGAACGTCGGGGGTAGAAGAGGTGGCCGTTGATGTAGGTAATTTCTCCGGGTTTGAGAAGGGTAAGGGTGTGGAACCCTCTGTTGCTCCTTCCACTTGGGGTACTATCACGACGCATGTGCCGGCTCCTTCTGTTCCTTCGGCTCCTCGGGCTGGCAGTCTGGCCCCTGTTGATGAAGAGCCTATTGCTGCCGAGGTTCAAACCTCTCAGATCGAGGTTGGCGGATCTTCCTCCGGTCCGTAAACTGTAGTAGCTCCCCCAACTCCTGCTATGACGCCGCAGGTGCTGGCGGATGCCGACGAGTATGTGAAGTTCCTCGTCGAGGGAGTGTACAAAATGCTGGAGAAAGGTGTATCTGCAGTGATGGATGCCAAGGGGAGCTTTGCGACAGCAAAAGCTTTGGCAATGCCTTGTATCGAGATGATCCGCGTTCACCAAGGCCATGACCATATGGCCAAAATTCTGGAGGTTTCGGTGATTGAGCTGGACGAGCGGCTCGCGGAACTGCAGCGCATCCAACGAAATGACCTCTCTGTCTTGATAGATGCAGAGATAGGGAAGTTGATTGCTGAAATCGAGGCTTCCCATCGAGCCGATGTGAGCAGTTAGAAGCGTGAAGTGGCTGGGACTGAGGCTGCGGTGGAGCAGTTGTCTCAATCTATGAAGAAGACGACGGAGAAGCGGGCTGCGGTGGATGCTAACATCGTAGAGGTTGATGCTCAGATGTGCCGTCTTGAAGACCAGCGGGCCCAACTTCAACTAGAAGCTGATCGTGTCCTGGCTGAACACGTGGCATTCAAGCAGGAGGAAGCGACTCTTACTCAGCGGACCCTTGCTTTGGCTCAGCAGCGACGACAGCTTGATGAGAAGTATGAGAGTAAAACTTCCGTTGAGGCTGTCGGATTAATGCGTCAAGAAGCCGAGCTCCGAGTCCAGGCGACTGTGGAAATTCATACTGCCGACCTGAGACGTCGAGTCAGAGAGCTCTCATCCCACCCTGGAGAGGATCGGGGACTGTAGTTTCTCTTCTTTTTATGTGTTTTTGCAACTCTTGCTGGGAAAATAGCGTATTTCTGTACTCCCTTTTTTGAAAAATAAAGAAATACACAATCTCTTTTTTTTTTGTGATGTGTTCATTTTTGATCTCATGAACTTGATGATTTATGTGGACCTATTATCTTTTGCGCACCTTGGTTTTTAGGTACAGATAATAAGTTTGAAGGAACCAACATGTTTGCTCAGAGGTAATGTGGACATGGCAATCATTAGGTTCAAATGATAGAATCTTTCTACTCAGAGGTATTTATGGACGTAGTAGGAATGATCCTGGGGGATACGCTGAACAACTCAGAGGTAATGTGGACGTGGAAGTTCTGCGATCAATGTACGACAACACAGGAGTTGTTTGTACGGGATGTTTACTCAGAGGTAATGTGGACGTGGTAAACATAAAGGATAGCGTAAGCTCACGAAATGTAAGGTTTCGCTTTGTAGGATGTAGAGAGACAACTCAGAGGTAATGTGGACGTGGTTATCTTTCTACGGAAGGATGCCACGGAACAGCTGGGTTCCGGAAGCGTTTGATTTTATAAAAAGAGGTTGTTTGGGGAAATACATGTCTTGGAGGATGTCAAGAATAGTACTTCTTTAGGAACTTGCCATTGATGGGCATCATGAACAAGTCCCCATTGGGTTTGACGAGGCGGTAAGCACCGTTTGAGTATACCGTCTCAATGATGAAGGGTCCTTCCCATTTGGGCTCGAACTTCCCTGGTGTCTTGTGAGTTAACACCATTGGCCTTCTGACTGCTAAAACCAGGTCGCCAACTTGGAAAGTTCTTTGCTTGACCTTCTTGTTGAAAGCCTGTGATATACGGGCTTGGTAAAGTTCGATGCGTTGTTGAGCTAGGAGACGCTTTTCGTCAAGTGCCTCCAGTTCTCGCAGACGACGACGTTGATTGTCTTCTTCTGTGAGTTTGTTTGTGATCGCTACTCGGAGTGAGGGGATCTGGATCTTGAGAGACAGTACCGCTTCGCTCCCATAGACCAGGAAGAATGGTGTGTTGCCTGTTGGGGTCCGTACCGTTGTGCGGTAGGCCCAAAGACATTCGCCGAGCTTTTCGTCCCAGTCGCGTTTATTGGATGACACGACCTTTTTGAGCAGCCTGACGATAGTTTTGTTGAACGCCTCGGCCAATCCATTTGCTGCCGGATTGTAGACGGTTGAGGCCACGTTTTGAATGCGATTCTTGTCACAGAACCTGCTGAAAATGTGGCTGATGAACTGGGGACCATTGTCATGAATGATTCGCCTGGGTACTCCGAAACGGTAAATGACATGGTGTTTGATAAAGCTGACCACCCTGGAGCTTTTTACTTCCGCTAGTGGGACTACTTCCGCCCATTTGGAGAAGTAATCGGTGATGGCCAGGATGAAACGATGTCCTCTTGATGAAGGAGGGGTGATTGGTCCTACAATGTCCATGCCCCAGGCTTCGAATGGCCAGGAGGCGACTGTAGGATGTAGAGGTTCAGACGGTGTATGTATGAAGTCTGCATGAAGTTGGCATGCATGGCACTTCTTAACATATTCCACTGCGTCGGCGGCCATGGTTGGCCAGTAGTAGCCCATACGTCGCAGTCGATCTTACAACTTAGGACCTGGTTGGTGAGCTCCGCAAGTTCCGTCATGAGCTTCTCGAAGAGCTTCGGCCGCTTCTTCGTTAGACAGGCATCGAAGGAGAAGCCCGTCGAAGGAGCGTCGGTACAGCATTTTAGTGGCTGTATCGTAGTAGAATCGAAGAGAGCGTCTCCTGACTGAGACGGCTTCCTTCGGGTCTTTCGGAAGGATTCCGTAGACGGCGAAGTCGATGAACGGGAATCTCCAGTTTTGGACATTAACATCGGCGTTTGTCGGCACGGCATGAGCCATTTGCAAACATAGGTTGTTTCTGGGACAAATCAAGTCTCGGCCAGTTACCGTGACATAGTGTTGAGTCCCAAGGGGCGCGGCCAATGAGGCTGCGAGGCCAGCCAGAGCGTCAGCCTCCAAGTTTTGTAGATGGGGTACATGTTCGATGAAGAACCCAGTGAAGGTTGAAATGATGTTCAATGCAACTTCATGGTAAGGGATCAAATCTTTATGGCGAACCTCGTATTGCCCCCAAATCTGGTTTACGACGAGTTTCGAGTCGCCGTAGGCTTCCAGATGATCCACCCCCAGCTGTTGTGCTAGCTGGAGTCCCATGACGAGTGCGTTGTACTCAGCAACATTGTTGGAGCACGGCTTCAAAAGAGAGTATGCGTGCTGGATGACCAGCTGATCGGGGGAGACCAAGACTACCCCCACTCCTGCGATGATTTGGCCGTTGGGGCCCGTTCTTGAAGCGCCATCGAAGAACATCCGCCAAACGGGGCTTCCTTCAGTGACGTTTGATTCTTGGACTTCATCCGGGATATCTTCATAGAGTTTTGAAGATTCTGGGATGGGGTGTGCAGCTAAAAAGTCAGCCAGAGCCTGACCCTTGACCGCCTTCTGCGGGACAAACACCATGTTGTATGGCGTTAGTAGGATCGCCCATGTAGCCAGCCGGGAGTTTAATGACCCTGGCTTCGTCATGAGAACTCTGAGTGGATTGACTCGGGAGATGACGTGAATTGTCTGGCCCGAGACGTAATGACGAGTCTTCTGAATGGCAAACACCAAAGCCAAGCACTCCTTTTCAACGGAGTTGTACCGGTGTTCGGCCCCGATGAGTGTTCGACTGAGGTAGTAGATTGCTTGCTCGTAGCCTGCATCGCTGTTTTGAGCCAGTAAAGCGCCGAGGGAATGATCCATGGCACGGACGTAGAGAAGGAATGGTTTGCCGGCGACAGGTGCCACTAGGACTGGCGGGCTTGTCAAGTAAGCCTTGATGTCATCGAAAGCCTTTTGGCACTCCTCTGTCCAGACGTAAGAGACTCCCTTCTTCATGAGCTGAGTAAAGGATTGACATTTACCGGAGAGGTTTGCTATGAACCTCCGGATGTATGCCAGACGTCCCTGTAAGCCCCGAAGTTCTCGAAGGTTCTTCGGAGGGTCCATGTTGAGGATGGCTTTAGTCTTCTCGGGATCGACATGAATGCCTTTTGCCGTGATGACAAAGACCAAGAATTTGCCGCTAGAAACCCCCAGGAAGGATTTAGCGGGGTTCATTTTGAGTTGATGTGCCCGCATGAGATCAAAGACCGTCCTCAGGTCCTGTAGGTGATCTTTTTTGAGGCGGCTCTTGACTGCGATGTCGTCAACATAACACTCAACTGTCTTGCGAAGATGTTGACGAAAGATGGTACTCATCGCTCGTTGGTATGTTGCACCGGCATTCTTCAAGCCGAAGGGCATTACTGTGTAGCAGAAAACACCTTTCGGAGTCCTGAATGACGTGTGTTTTGCGTCATCGGGGAACATCTTGATTTGATTGTAGCCTGAATACCCGTCCATGAAGGACATGCGTTCAAAGCCACATGTGTTGTCGATCATTACATCGGTGATTGGGAGCGGGAATTCATCCTTCGGGCAAGCAGAGTTGAGATCCCTGAAGTCGATACAGACTCGTATCTTCCCGTTCTTCTTGGTGACAGGGACGACGTTGGCTACCCAGTCTGGGTGTTGTTCCTCACGGATGAAGCCACTGGTCAAGAGCTTGTCCACCTCCTGATCGATGGCATTCATGATGTCCGGACGGAAGCGTCGCTGTTGTTGTTTGATAGGTTTGGCATCTGGTAAGATGTTCAACCTATGCATCGCAATCTGTGGATCGAAACCCGGCATGTCTTCGTAGCTCCAGGCGAAGACGTCAATATACTCTTTAGCCAGTTGGACTAAAGATTCTCGGTCTTCTTCTTCCAAGCTTTTGCTGATAAAGATGGGTTTAGAAGAAGACCCATCCCCGAGGTCGATCTGCTCGACTTCGTCTTCGGTGGGAGGTTCTCGTAACTCAAAATGAGACTTCCATTGTTCTCCTAGGCGTTGAGCCCAGGGTTCCTCTTCGAAGGGTTCCGGCGGTTGGTCTTCGCCTTCATCTTTCTGAGGTTGCGCCGATGTCATGTTAGCTGACAGCACTTTCCTGAAGACTGATCCGATGCTGGTATCGGAATCCTACGTCGATGCTTCAGACGAGTGGGAATGTTCTATGTCTTCTGCGTCTGAACTCTCTGGAGTTGATGGCGGCGTGACATAGCCTAACCTCCGTCGAGTCCGATTATAGTAATCCTGTGGCTTTCCATTGGGCATCGAAAGCCGGACAGGGAGATGCCGACCCTTGCCGTAGTTTAGGCCTTTATTGCTTTTCAAGTCGTAGCCCATCTTTTGGATGATGTGCTTTGCCGTATTCGTGTACCGATAGACTTGTACTCTGCCGGTATCAGGTTCGGGCTCGATTGACGGGAGGTCCTGATGACGTTCGACTTTGCCCGAGATGATGGTGCCTTCGTCTCGGCTTCGTGGGAGGATTATGAAGACTCCTTGAGACGGGACCACTCGATTATGGTGGACGGTCGTTATTTGTGTTTGCAACGACCGTAGAGCGTTATCTAATGTATACATGGCATTCCAGTGTGGAAGACAAGAATAATTGAAAGACACTCTATTATTGATAAAGTACGAGATTTTATCCCGTGGGATTACATTGTCTAAGGAGGGTGCGTCTACATCAGCAGAGATATATTCGCCAAGCTCCTCATCTGTAAGTACTGGGGCCGGATCAGGAGAGTCCTCCACCGCTCTGACTTTGGGGTCTGAGAGGGTTATGTGAGCCCTCTCCGGCATCTTGGATGACTGCGGCGTCTTGCCTTTAAGACGCACCTTGAGAGGTGCCTCGGTTGCGCCTCCGATGAGTGGCGCCTTCCCTTGTAATTTTACCACCAGGGGAGCCGCTGTTTGAGGTGGCTTTCCCTTGAGGCGTATCTTCAGGGGAGCTTCGTGAGTCGGTGCTTTCCCTGATAGCTTGATGCTCATTGGAGGCGCCTTCTGGGGAGGCTTGCCCTTCAATCGGATTTTCAAGGGGGCGTCGGGCGTCATTTCGGGCTCCAAGTCCGGCTCTGTTGCCGTCTCTGCTTCATCATCGGCATCGTTGGCTTCCTCCTCGTCAAGTGGCTTGTACAAGTCGGAATCGGTGAAGTAGGCCTCAATCCCTTTGAAGGGATCGATATCTGTAAACTCCGTCCGGATGACGCCGTTGGTGGATACATATTTCATGCATTGGTAGAGCGTGGAGGGCACCACCATGTACTCATGTAACCATGGTCGTCCGAGTAAGATGTTGTAGTTGACCTCGGCATCCACCACATAACAAGTCACCTCAGTTTTGAGGCTGCCGATGTGACACTTCAGCCGAATCTTGCCCAGTGGCTCGCTCTTGCTAGCGTTGAAGCCACTGATGGTCGTATTGGAGGGCGCCAGCCGGTACATTGGGATCCCCAGCTTTGATAGCAGCGCCTTTGGAATGATGCTTAGGGAAGACCCCGGATCGATCTGAATCCTACTCACCTTTACCGAACCGATGTACCCTGTATAATACAACGGTCGGTTATGTCGGTGATGCTTGAGCAGCATGTCTTGTTGGGTGAAAGTTATGTTTGGGATAACTTCATCCGCACAATGACAGTATGCACAAGTAGTTGGGAGGTCTTCAGGCTGCTTGATTTGACTGAGAAAGGATTCGGCATCCTTCAGAGCTTCGCAGAGAGCTTCTTGGGAGTCCTTGGAGAGACGCAGGAGCTCGAACAAAGACAAGCGTGCAGGAGTACTGGCCAGTTGTGCCAGAATGTCAAAATTGTGGGGCTTGGCTAGCCCCGAAGTATTTTCTTTCCGCAGAGGTCTGTCGAAACGGGCCTCCACTTGCTTTTGTTTATTGGCTGCTGAGGGCTTGGATGGACCCTCCTCAGGGATGGTGCCAGGAGGCACCACTTCGGCGGTAGCTTCACCGGGCTGGGAGTTCTGTTGTGCACGCGTCTGCACAGGAAGCGCCTCTTCGGTTGAAGAAGAGACCGTGCGGCAAGACTTGATCTTCCTGCCTTTTGCTTTGGAGGTAGGGCGTACCTCCGGTTGAGTTACCTCGGAGACGAGGTCGGGGTGAACCCAGAGGACCTCTCCTCGAGATGTGGTGAGTGGGACAAGTCCACTCACATTGTCACGGGTGGGTGGTAAGTTCACCACCTCCATTGTCGCCTTAGGGATGGGGACGACGCCATCTTGTGTGGTAGTCGGCGGCAAGGTGTCGAACTGAAGTGACACCACATTAGCTGACACCGTCTTCTCTTCGTAGTCGACGGAGATTACATCCGCATTGATCATGCGCTGGATGTAATTTTTGAGGACGTAGCAGTCCTTGGTCGGGTGTCCGACAAACCGATGGTAGTGACAGTACCTCGGGTTGTCCACTTTCCCGACTTTATCGGGCCGCTTCGGGTCCGGAAGCTTGATCTTGTCACCCTGCTTCAGTATCTCAAAGAGTTGCAGGGTGTCGTCATCATTGAATGAATAAACCTCCTTGGGTCTCGGTGCCAGTAGAGGCTTTTGAGTAGGCGCAGATGCGCCCTTCGAGGCATTAACAGTCAATGCCTGTTTCCTCTTTGTTTTTCGTCCGAAGTTGTTGATTGCGGACTTTTTCCCCTTATCGTCAAAGGCGGGGAAGCTAACACCCAGAAGACGTGCATTGGCCGCCTTCTTCTCTGCAGCTTCAGCTTCGATGATTAGGGAGCTCCAGTCGGGAGGGGGAGTAGAGTTAAGCCAGAGCTTTACTGCAGGCAGCATGTTCATACTGCAAGCGGAGAGAAGCGCATGCTCTGGCATGCCTGGAGGTAGCCTGAAGCAGGCCTGACGGAAGCGTTCGATGAATGCCCGAACCGTTTCCTTGTCCTTCTGGCGTATCTCAATGAGAGACGCCATCGTCATGTCCTTCCCACCGTCGTAGAAGCGGTCGAGGAAGAGGCGTGTCAGGTCGTCGAAGGACGATATGGAATTATCGGGGAGGCTGCAGTACCAGTCATATGCCACCCCTTTCAGGGCCCCAACAAAGATGCTGGTGAGGAGCGCGTCCTCCTTCGAAAGATGCCCTGTCTGCGACTGAAAGTACGTCAGGTACCGTCGTGGAGAGTCCTTCCCGTCATACGGCGTGAGTGTTTGTGGTTTATACTTTGGGGGATAAACCACCTTGTTCCACTCAAGGGGATAAGGCTGGGGAATGCCCATCTTCTGGCGCTCCTCCTGCCTGTTCTTGGACTCGAAGCGCTCCCGCAGATCTTTGATCATTTCGACCACGTCCTCCGTGGAGCTAGGAGTCGGGGAAGGAGGTACCACCTGGAGTGGAGCATTTGAGGGCTCCGACGTCCGGGGTGCTTCTGTGTCTGAGGGTGTCCGTTGGAGGGGCACACTCGACTCTCCATTGGCTCCTGGGTCGGGACCATTTGAAGGTGTCCTGATCAAGGCCGACCGTATCTCAAACACTGCTTGAGTCAGTGCTTGCATTGAGGCAGAGAGGGTTTTGAGTCCTCCCTCTAGCGAGTCTATGCGCTGGACAATGTCCTGTAGCGGCGCATCAGTCTCAAGATCACCCCCGGTCATATATACTGTCATGACACGGCCGGAAGTGGATGGATTAGTTGAGGCTTCGCTCTCAGCCTCGCTCTCATATGGGGGAGTCACTTCTCCTGGTGTTTGGCAACCCCCAGCCATATTCTGGAGTTCGTCTTCGACAGGCGCATCTGCAAGGGCCTGACTGCCCTCAGCTCTGTCTTGAAGGGCCTCTTCGTTTCCAGCACTACCCCCGGCGGTGTCCTGGAGGACATCGTCATTTTGAGGGGCTTCAGGGAGGCCATCTTCGCCTTGATAAAGATCCGCCGCAGCTGTGCTTTGGACATCTTCGTCTTCGGAAGGAGGCTCGACAAGGGTCTGGCTACCCCCAGCTTCCTCCAAGAACTTCTTCCTCGATCGAGTACCTTCGAACACTCCAGAGGTCGAGACAGCTGCCTTGGTTTTCCTCGGCTGGCCTTTGGATGAAGACGAGGAATTGGCAGTCGTCTTCCGGATAGATGAGGAGTTGGAGATCACGTTGCATGAAGCAACCTTTAGCTCCTCTTCTGCTGACACCTTCGTCCCAAGGTGATGTCGGAGGGGTGTCGATGATTGTAGCCGTTGGAAGACCGACTGCTTTGGCGGTACTGCCGTCTTGCAACAGCAGTTGATGGTGACCACTGCACAAGTGTGCCCCGTGAGAGGCGCATCGTGCTTGTTGGTCAACTCTCCTGACCGGCGCTTGTGAGTGATCACGTTGCACAGGTCGTTGGAGGAGAGTGCTACCCTCACACCCCTCTTAGGCGCATGGCAGGGCCAAGTGCCGGGGTGGTCGGGTGAGTGCTGTGCCCCCTAATCTAATACCAAGCAGGCATCACGATCAGTAGTGGAGGAACCACAACATTTGAAGTGACTTGAACGGACCTCAAACGCACAACCAGAGGAGGCGCGGGAGTTCAAGACCACTGAGTTTGCCTCTCTCGGCTTGGTTGTGCACGCAGTGAATGCGCCCAAGCCAGATGAGGACTTTGAAGGTCGACTCGTTGTCGGTGCAGAAGCACTTGAGTCAACCTTGTACAGCTTGCTATCGGCAGCGCGCGTGATTGTAAGCACGTGCCTCTGGCCGACTGCTGGTATAGCACGTTTGTGGTGCATGGCCCGTGCCGCCTTGGATTTCTTCGTACCAGCCCGCTGGGGCGTATAGTACTCAGCATCCAAATTCTCCTCGCCATTACAGCGAGTGAGTCTGTCAAAGACAGAGGCTCTTTGTGGTGCATCAGAAGTGATGCGCGGGGCATTGGCTGCGCCCCTGCTCCGTCGACGTATCTTCCTCGCCTGAGAGGAAGATGGCTGGGGAACGTGGTCAGCCGCACGCTTCTCCGAGAGATGCGCTGCATCAGCGGGCGCACCTTGACTGCTGAGGACGTCAGCAGGAAGGGAAGGCTGGACGGGCGCATCCCCTTCAACGGTGGTGCCCGAGGCGTCGACTTTGCGCACCCAGACTGCGGTCTTCTTCGGCTTCGACAGCCGCTTCGAAGGACTCGTACTTCCTTCAGAAATGAACTCCTCGTATGCCTGTTGATTGAGGCGCACTACCAGCGTCTTGTGGGAGGAGCCCACCTTCACGTCGTCGGCCTGTGACACGACTTTCTCGGTAGAGGAGAAAGAAGTCCCCAGCAGAGTCGCCAGCTTGTTTGCCATTAAAATTGTTTTGATTGAAATTTTAATACAAACAGAACAGTGATACAATATAGGACTTAGATGTAGTCCTAGGAGTACACTTTTGTTTAAGCTGGGTCCTTAGTGCCAATGGAGCGAGTGGTAATGCGTTGACTCCGTTGACCGGCTGACGACGGTTATCGATTCTCTGAAGGTGTTGGTTGCTCTGGGTGCTGGAGCTTGCTGAGAGGAGGAAGACGTTGAGTGTCTAGAACTGCCTCTCCGGTGATTCTCTGTTATGGATTCTCTCTGTGTTGTGAGACTCTCCTGTGTGAAGGAGATGATCCTTCTGTTTATAGTTTTGCAGGCTGGCTGCTCATGCGCGCATGCAGGATGCGCCGATGTGGGGATGCCACGTGGAGGTTGCTGATGGAGGCGCACGGATGCTGCGCCCTGATCGAGGGGGAGAACTCTTCATACTGCTGTTGTGAGCCGGCACATAGCAGAGAGAAGATCTTTTCGTTGCTGAAATCTTGTACGAGTTGAGTCAAAAGACACGTGTCGTCGACTCATGGTTCGAAGATCTCGGATTTGGTGAAGAGGAGTGATCTGGTGAGCTGCGCCTTGGATTGGGCACAGGAGGAGGCTGCGGCTCATAACCTTTAGGAGTTACAAACCATTTGGGGCGCATGGCTTTTGAGGCGCATGCAGGCGACTTTCCTTCTGTCTTTCGGGATCAGAGAGCAGCTTGGGGCGCATGGCTTTTGAGGCGCATGCTGATTTGGACGCATGGCCGTAGAGGCGCATGCGGTTGGTTGAGTGGCCACGTGGCAGTAGCCGTCGAAATAAAGACATGATGATGCTGACGTTGTCGACGCTTCGTTTTCTGAAAAAGCTGTCGACTGTTCAGACTTTGGGAGGCGTGCTGCCAACTCTGTCAGTTCAGCATTTAATGTTGGTGACGTTCGATGGCCAGCTGAGTGGGCACGTCGGTTGGCGTTCCACTCGGTATGGAGATGTGTGGGGGCGCACCCTCTGTAATGCGCCGAGTACTGTAGGGCGCGTCTGTGTGATACGCCTGATGCCGAAGGGCGCATCTGTGTGATGCGCTGTCTGGCTGGCACATCGGACATGTCTTTTAATAATGCGGCTGTCTCGCTCTTGGAGTGCTATAAATAGCCGTTTGGCTGAATTCGAGGCGTCCGGTTCATCCATTTAATGTAAATTCATTACACGGAATTCGGAGGGCCATCCACTTGGCGCGTGGGTTTGATCTGCCCGGCCTATAAATAGTGGCATGGAGAGAAGATTTGCTTCTCATTCCCTCACGTACTTCCAACATGAACTTGAACATGCGGGTGCATTCTGTTGACGAAGTGCTCCCGAGGGTGAAGTTGAGACGCTGTGTTGTCTTCGATGCACTTGAAGGTGACTGTTACATCCAAAAGACGGAGTCGAGGGCTTCCGAGGCAGGCAGAAGGTGCCTGTTGCATCCAAAGATAGGGATGCTCGGGCCTTGTCTCCGTTATTCCGGAAGAGCCGTAGATCGGAATGGCGGTGCTAGGCTCTATCTTCCTTCAAAGTGGGGTTTGCCCACTTTGGTTGTGTTGAAAGCTGCTCCTTTAGCCGCGGTTTCGATCACAGTTTTCCTTCGCCTTTGGAGGCTCTTTCAAAGCCTCTCCTGGCCACAGCATTTGCGGTGCTCTTCTCTTCCTTGGTTCCAGCCAAAGGGTTAAATGCTTTGCTTGACGAAGCACTTATCAGGTGAGCCTGGCTGGAAGAGCGGCACATAACTGGGCTGCTGAAGGGATGCACATAACTAAGCTGGATGCACATGACTGAGCTGCTGAAGATATGGTGGGATGCGCCTGGTTGGAGGCGCATGATGTCTGTTGCGCCTGACTGATGGCGCATGGTGGCTGCTGCACTTATCTGGAGGCGCATGGTAGCCGCTGGCTGTAGACTTAGGATCTTTCCTTTGTAGAAATTCTCCTTTGTACAACCTTTTCTTAGACATGTAATAGACTTCTGTATATCAAAAAAGTCTTCTTTCGAATGTCTATCTTTATTGATCTTGCTGTGAAGTTCTTCGTCTGAGTTCTAGCGCATGTAGTGTCTGGCGCATGGGCTTTCTGGTTGTGAAATTCCATGCTTCTACAGCTACATGGGCCATCTTGCTAGCTCAATATGACATGGTATACGTTCCTCAAAAATCTGTCAAAGGTCAAGCGCTCGCAGACTTTTTAGCGGCTCATCCTGTTCCAGAGACATCCAAACTCTATGATGAAATTCCAGAAGAGACATTAGAATCAAATATGATCTCTGAAAAATTTCCTACTTGGCGTCTATTCTTTGACGTGCATCCAGAATCGGACCAAATGGTGCCATTGTTGTAGGAGTCGGAGTTGTTCTCGTTTCTCCAGACGGATCAACCATCCAAAGAGCCTACTCTCTAGATGAGCCCTGTTCCAACAACGTAGTAGAGTACAACGCTCTACTCATCGGCCTTCAGTTAGCCAAACAACTGGACGTTGAATATCTCGAAGTCTACGGCGATTCTAAGTTAGTTGTCAACCAGGTTAGAGGAATTTATGAAGTTCACCATCAAGATCTGGTGCCTTATCATGAAGCAGCAATCAACATAGCTACATCATTCAAAGCTTTATTCATCGACTATGTTCGTCGAGCTTGCAATACCGAAGCAGATACCTTGGCCAACCTTGCAGCTGTCTTAGCCATCCCTATCAGAAGACAGCAGGTGGTGGTTGTCTCTAATCGTGAGTTATTTTATATCGAAAACAATCGTAATATTGAGTTCAGCAACCTTGTTGAAGTCAATGTTATCGATAAAGATTGGAGAATTCCTTTCATCGACTTCGTAGTTCATGATATACTCCCCGAAGACCCTAAGGAGGCTACGAGTATTCGTCGGCGGTCTCTCCGATTCTACTACAATCAAACTACCAAAACTCTCTATCGGCGAACTTATGACGGTCTTCTATTGCGCTGTCTCACTGGTGATGAAGCAAAGCAAGTGTTGCGTGAAGCTCATGATGGTGTTTGTGGAGCACATGAACCTGGTCCTAAGCTACAGGATCGCATTCGACGTATGGGTTACTACTGGCCCTCTATGGTATCAGATGCCATCGAATATGCAAAAAAATGTCATGCTTGTCAAATCCATACAGATTTCATACATCAACCTTCGGAATTCCTGCATCCGACTGCTGCTTCCTGGCCCTTTAAAGCTTGGGGCATGGACATTATAGGTCCTATCAATCCTCCTTCTTCTAGAGGACATTGATTCATACTGGCAATAACAGACTACTTCTCCAAGTGGGCCGAAGCTATACCTCTGGCTGAAGTCAAGACCAGTAGCGTCATTAACTTCGTCAAACATCATGTCAACTACAGATTTGTGTACCTCGACGAATCATTCATGACAATGGACCTCAATTTATCAGTCAGAAGTTCACAAGATTCTGTGATGATCACCGGATTGACAATGTCGCTTCGACAACCTACAATCCTGCTGCTAATGGCTTAGCCGAAGCCTTCAACAAAACTATCATTAAACTCCTCAAGAAGTTTGTATCTACTAACAAACGGAACTGGAGTGAAAAGCTTGGCGAATGTCTTTGGGCCTACCGTACTACGGTTCGAAACCCCACAGGCTGTACACCCTTTTCTCTGGTGTATGGCTGTGAAGCTGTTCTTCCTTTGAAACTTCAAATTCCATCTTTAAGGATCGCCATTGCCAACGAGCTTACTACAGAGAACAAAGATCTTATTCGACTTCAAGAACTGGAAGCACTCGACGAGAAGCGATTAATGGCTCAACAGCATATTGAGCTATACCAAGCCCGCATCTCGAAGACTTTCAACCGTAAAGTTAAAGTCAGAGCCTTTCAGCAAGGAGAACTCGTTCTAACGGTCAGACGTCCTATGACTATGACTCACATGAGTAAAGGCAAATTCGACGCAAAGTGGGAAGGGCCTTGCATTATCAGCAAAGTCTTCTCAAATGGAGCCTATCAACTCTCAGAATTAGATGGTCGAGTTGCAATGATGCCTATCAATGGCAAATTCCTCAAGAAATACTATGTATAAATGTAACAGAGATTTTATGTAAATATGATCAGACAAGTTCATAAATAAAATTCAATTTTATTTCATCATCAATGATGTTACATAATATCAAGGAAGGTCACTATCATCCTTCTCGACATTGGGACGTGGGCTACTGCCATCCTTATCAAAGACATGGTCAGCAAAAGAGCCGAGGACATCCTTGCTGGAACCCACCAGGAACTTACAAGCAGCCATCCTCATGGCCTCTTCCTCTTCAGTCTTTCCTGGTTCAAGCAGGAAGTCCAGGATATCCCGCGGTGGTTTGGGTGCAGACGAACCTTCGCCTGCTTCTGTCTGCTTTGGTTGGACTGGTTCGGTAGGATGATCTTCAGTGCCCGCTTCAACCTTCGGGATGATTTCAGTCTTCTTGGATGCATCTCCGGACGACATCTTTATGTTGAAAAGTGGAAATGATCATTCTTTCCAGATTTCTGCTCTATATATAAGCGGAGATTCTCAAAATAACGAAACGTCACATTCATTCGACGGTTCGCCCGTTCATTAATTACCATCAGACGGTTCGCCCGTTCATTCATATTCATCCGACGGTTCGTCCGTTCATTCACATTCATCCGACGGTTCGCCCGTTCATTCACATTCATCCGACGGTTCGCCCATTCATTCACATTCATCCGACGGTTCGCCCGTTCATTCATTATCATTTGACGGTTCATCCGTTCATCATCATTTGATGGTTCATCCGTTCATCATCATCTGACGGTTCACCCGTTCATTACCATCATCTGACGGTTCGCCCGTTCATTACCATCATTCGACGGTTCACCCGTTCATCCCGACGATTCATTTCATTCATATATTTTGACGATTCATTATCGTTCATCATCTACATCAGCAACTTGTCGTCCCTGATTAAGTTGTCTATTGAAATAATAATATTCGACAAATTATATTCTGCCACGTCCATATTACCTCTGAGCAAATATAATGAATATAATTATTTTCTACAAAATTATCAAAAAATATATCATGTCCTACACCTCTGAATATATTTTCTATCGCTATTATTTATATCTGAATAAGATACGCAAGAAATAATAGGGCCACAACAAAATATCTTTTATTGATCAAAATTCAAGATATTACATACATATCATAAAGAAAGACAAGAAGATACAAGATGTTCTTTCTACTAAGATGGAGGTGTCATCAGATTGGTGATTTGCTGCTTCAGAAGTTGCAGATGCTCCTCGCGAGATGCCATCACTCTCTTCCTGGCATCTTCCATCCCAGAGTTTTCATTAAAAGTGGGCATAGTTACCATTCGACGAGTGACTACAGCATTATGAGCTATAACATATTCGTCTCTTTTTTGGGTTAGAGCGCCGAATTGTTGGATTGCAGTTTGATGTTCAGTAACCTCATCTTCCAATTTTTCTTGGAGACGGGCGATCTCCGCTCTCAGTTCAGCAATTCTTCTCTCTTTTCTTTCAGCAATAGATGCTACCGATTCCACCTTGGAATTGTATTCAGCAAATTTAGTAGAAAAAGCATCCAAGAGAATCTGGAAGTTTACTCTCTCAACTGCAGCTTCCTGAGCCATCCGTTCATATTCTGCTTGCACTAAGGGTTCTACCTCCCCCTTATTGAGCTCTTTGTAGTTCTTTATTAAAGTCTCCAGCTCATTTAATATGTGTTCAAGAAAAGTGGCTTGAGGCTCGTCACCTTGCTCTCGGATGGCCTTTACTAAGAAAGAGGTCGGACCTCTAACTGTGTAAAAATTAGTATCTTCTTTTTCCATCACCTATTGATCAAAGGTTCCAATGAATTGAAAAAGAATTTGGTAAATGACTGGACGACAAACTGATGAGTCACCAGAGCACCAGGAGTCGCAGCTACTCCTGTTGATGACGAGGCAGCAGGTCGTCCAGTTTCTTGTGCTTGGATGGAGGGTGTCACTCCCCGTTCCCAGAATGCGTATTTTTATACATGTACAACTCATGTGTATTTATTTAGTATTTATCATGTATTTATTTAATATTTATCATGTATTATCCTGTATTTAAATTCCTTTAATTTCATGTTAATCAATTAATCTGCTCTTTAAATTTTCATGTTAATTTATTTTCTGCAATTATATTTCTGTAATTTTATTTCTGCACTTTATTTCCTGCTCTTATTTCCTGTCTTAGTCTTGCTTATTTAGGTTCGGGTTGGCTTTGGTTGGATCCCCTACAACCCGACCCATTGGGCCCAACCCCCACCTACCACCACCCCTTCCATTTAAAGCTTACATCTCTTTCTCTCTCCTCATAAACTCACATTCTCACCATTACTCCTCTTCTTCTTCTTCTTCATTACTCTCTCCACCTACCAAACCGTAGGCAAGTACAACTTGCTCCCCATGAGAACCCATGTTTTTGTAGTTCATTTATCTTCCTCGCAAGATCCTAAGAGAGTTTAGAACTTGGCATTTTTCATTTCGAAGTCTTAATTTTTGTAGATCTAGAAATGAGTTATTTTCGGAGTTTGGTGGTTTTGATCTATCAAACTTCTTTGTTTTCAAGTTTTGATGGTTCCATGTTGTAGAGAAGTTTATTCTACCCAATTTTGACCTTTGGAAAGTTGGATTTGGACTTGTTTTGACCAAGTTATGGACCTTTGAAGCTTTGGGGTGCAACCATGGAGTTCTTGCTGTTTGGAGAAGACAGTGAGCAGTGTACGCTAGCTTTTTAGCTTGCGTAACTGAGCTGTGCGCGCTCTTTAGCGCAGCGCAGTATGGAGTCCATACGCTGCCTTTTTAGGAAGCGTGTGTCTTGCATACGCTACCTTTTGGAAACGTATGTCGTATAGAGTCCATACGCTGCCTTTTGGGAGCGTATGACTTGCATATGCTGACTTGGATGGTCAGGAGTCGTATGGAGTCCATACACTGCCTTTTGGGAGCGTATGACTTGCATACGCTGACTTGGATGGTCAGGAGTCGTATGGAGTCCATACGCTGCCTTTTGGGAGCGTATGACTTGCATACGCTGACTTGGATGGTGAGGAGTCGTATGAAGTTCATACGCTACCTTTTGGGAGCGTATGACTTGCATACGCTCACTTGGATGGTGAGGAGTCGTATGGAGCCCATACGCTGCCTCTTTGACCTGAGCGTACGCTGACTTGAGCGTAGCCTGACTTGAGCGTAGCCTGACTTGAGCGTACGCTGACCTTACTTACCTGGATCTTCTATAGCCCTATATATTGATATTTTATTAGATATTTAACGTCCATTTTATTAGATATTTTGGCATAAACTTGATAAAATCATGATATGTTAATATTTTTGTTAAAAATAGATTGTTACGTGGGATGTACCATGTGTCGTGAATTGAGTTATAGATACCCCGATTGACTGGAACTTGACCTTGAGAGTTATAGACTTGACCCCATTTAATACTAATTGACTTTCATGCCTTGTCACCATTGATAATAATGGTTATCTTGACTAAATTGATCATGCGTTCCTAGTTGGAACTAAGAGACTGGCTAGTCGTCTTATTGAATTGAATGAATGAGACACGTTCATGTTATGAACTATTGTAATCGACTGGCTGATCCTGAATATTGACATACATGCACATGCAGGCTTCAATCTATTTATTTATTTATTTACTTATTTATTTTCTACAAAAGAAGCATGTGTACTTCATGGTCAAGGCATGATTACCGTGGTTAGATTTGATTGTTGCATTACGCTATGTAAGACCTGCAACCTAATCGCACTGGTATCGTTGTAGAGTTGTGCATATTGTACCCCGTACGAAAGTACTCATTTGAATGACCATGATCTACGGCATGGGATTTCACTCAACGTAGGGACTATTAAGTTAAATAAAATAATGATGGCATGGAGAGAATGGATTCCCGAGTTCTTACATGGCAGCCCCCTTGGGACAAGTAGTACCTGACGGGCCGACTGGTTCCCACAGATACTGTAAAACTGCCACACCGGCAGGGAACAGTATCTGCTTATATTATTATTGTATATTGTATATTGATGACGGACGTCCTGCTAGGACTCGTCTAATTCATGCATGGCGCACATGATTCACTGGATAGACTAGCCTTGCTTGCACATAGTAAGAACTGAGGAATCCCTAATTGCATAATTCCAGGATAACTTGGGACTCATAATAGCAAGCCGTAGGAGTTGATTGGCCGTTCAAGATGATTTGTTTGTGTACTGTACTACTCTGTTACCTAACTGGGATGATCAGAATGTCAGGACATGACGGGCCAACTTCTGTCCTTGTTTGGTTGGGAGGTTGGTTCGAAGTATCGTGATGTGATGTAAATCCTAGTGGAAAGCAGAGATCTATTATTATATTCTCTTACTTACTGGTTTTAGTTCTCATGTCGTGCTTTCTTGTGGTACTTGCTATTAGAGGTCTAACCTCTCTGGTTTTGCATGGCCAGATTTAGAGCCGGTCCCCGAGGATCCAGCTTACTTCTACCTCCAAGATGGTCAACACTAGAGGGATGATCGCAGGAGGACTCGAGTGGGTTCCTTACTTCACCGCTCGTTTTGTCACTTACTTTATACTTAGCCGTTTGGCACCGACATGTTAGTCGGATTGTCTTGTACTTACTTTTACATAATTGTAATTAAGGTCAGACTACAGCTGATAACAATTGTGTATACTTTTGCTACATCAATCTGGCTATGTTTTGTAAAGCCAGATATCAAGAACATTTTGACAGAGCGTTTGGGACGCCTTACTGCTTTATCTTACATATTCTCTATTTCTGTTTCTTATTTGAATGATTGAGACAATAGATGTGTAATGACCATAGTAAGACTTTTTGGTAGTATGCACCCCCTCGTCTGGTTAGACAGCATTGATCGTATTATACGGTATTCATCTACCCGTAATATGTAGCTGGCTGAGTCATTCCCCCGCTCTCCAATATTTTGGTTTTGGGGCGTGACAGAGGGCTCTTTGAACAAGGGAAGTAAGTGGAGCTGGTTGCCCCTCCCGGTTGTTCCTCTGCAAAATTAAAGATTGTCATTTTGCCTGTCAATTGATATTGTCAAAGAAGATCAAAAGTGAAAACAGTCTTACCATGGCTTGATCCAGCAATAAGCCTGTCATCTGTAGGAACAAATTCTAGCTGAGCAGAAGTAGCCTCAGACACTAATGCCTGAATACTTCCTGCTTCGGAGCCACAGGATAAGTGACGACTACTACTGGCTATCGTCGTTGCAAGTACTATGTCCATACATACTGGAGGAGCTGGAGAAGACCCAAGTTCTGCATGGATAAGAATAAAGATGTTAGCTATCAATCTATTAAAAGAAGATTGCTAATTTCATTCTATACCTTGGGGATCAACAGCGGGAGTTTCCTCCATGGCCACTTCTTCATCTGCTATCTTCTCTGGAGATGCCTGTACCTCAACATCCTTTTCAGGATTCAAGGTATCATCAGCAGCTTCAAGAGATATCTGTACCTCAGCATCCTTTTCAGGATCCAAGATGTCATCTGCAGCCTTAGGAGACATGCTCTTCAATATCCCCTTCGGGATCCTGTGCATCTTCATCAGCCTCCGAAGATGATGAACTCTCCTCATTTTCATCTCCCTCCGGTGCCTCCCCACTGGCAGTTGTAGCAGTTTGATCAACATAATCCTGTGAGCCGAAGTCACAGTCATATAAAGCGTCGATCATTTGACGATCCTCCTCTTTGCGAAGTGCCCCAGGTATAAGAGGAGGTTGAGTAGTCTCCATCATAGGTAAAGGAGATTGCAAAGCTTCTTGCTCTGTTTCTGCAACATCTCCTCTGGGCTTTACGACCTCATTTCTCGGGTCAACCTCTCTTCTCTGCTCGATCTCCTCCCTCTGTTCTGGATTGGGAGTTTTATTTCCAGACTCAGAAACAGGAGTGGGAGATGGCATGGTGAGTCCCGCTGCAGCGTTCACCACTATCGAAGACAAGACTTGTCTGGGAGGGGAGACTATTATTTTTCTTCTGCGGACCAGCCTCTTCTTTCTATGTAGAGGCCTCTCAGGACTCTCTACAGTTATTACCTCGACCTGTTTTTGAACAGAGGTCGGTGTAGCAGCTTCTTCTTGTTGGATTGTCTCGGCCAGCTGTCGAGATTGTGATCTCGTGGTAACTTTCTCTGAAGAATGTTCCAAGATTAATTTCTTCTTAGCAGCTGGGACAGAAGGCTCCTCTCTCCTTCTCTTCTTCTCCTTGGCTGGAGATTTAGTAACCATCAGAGAAACCCTTAAAGGTTGGTTAACTTCCTCAGGGAAATTGGCTTCCCTGGAAGCTTCCAATGGATCATCTACTGGTTCATGTTCTTCGTCATTATTGGGAGCTAATGTGGCAGTCGCTCCTTTCTTCAGACGATTTGCTGTTGCAAAACTATCAACAAGACTATAGTTTTTAGTAAAAGTATTTGCAGCTGTATAAAACTGTGAATATGTATATAACATTTTTGGACCATCATTATTCTTGTTGGGAATCGAGAACACTGCCTTTGTGTCTCGAGCATTGTAGTAAGCCCACGCTCTGGCACCGTCGATCAAATATCCATTTCCTTGTAAGCAAGTTATTGCATTGCCCACATGGAACTGATCATAACCAAATTGATGAGCGAAGCGGCTCGGCAAATATGGTTAAAGAAAGCACTCCTCTTTAAATCTGTACACTAAGTGCGAGGGTCTGATCGTCTTCAGCCATTCAAAAGCTACTCGACCTATCGGCTGCCTCCCAAGGTCCACCAGATTTGGTGCCATAAATTCATAACAAGTTGGAGGAGGAGGGCAAAGAAAATTCCATCCTTTGCCAAGGTTCAGGGTGCGTCTGCAGTCCCTCAGGCTAGTGTATATCCATCTACTCTGTGAGAATCTGCGCAGAAAACTGCCACCCACTGCTCCCATGGCAGGGTTCATCAACGTCGGATGATGTAGGAGTAACCATCCAAATAAGTAAGTGTAAGATAACTCCAATCTAGGGAAGTTCCCCTTATCATCCTTACACTGGAGCATGGAATCAACATACAGACGAAGACCTGCATTTATTCTACAAGTCATCGCTGAGAGTAAATCCATCCGGTAGCCGAAAACTAATCGGACGGCAGCAAAAAGAACACCGCGATGGAAGCGGTCTACAGCGCTTGCTCCAGGCACGACAAATCGGCGGAGCCAGTATGTCAGAAATCCTGCTAGCTGGGCTTCTTTAGACATGGGCCTGTAGCCCATTCTTACAAAGCTTTCAACATGGTCTCCAGCCTTGAGTGGAGGATATTGGTGTTCATCAGTAACTTTAATATCCATTCTTTTGTTCTCTTCCATCAACTTGATCACTTCGCTGTTGCTGAGGGGTTGGAAGAAATCTGGGTTGCAGGAGTCATGATCTTTGGTCTTTTTCTCAATAATATGGTTGAGAAAAAGATAAGTCAACCATTTTGAAGAATAACATGTGCCAGAAGAGCCACTCTTGTAGTAAAGAGAGCATATGTTGTAATGGCATAGCAGCTCGTCGAAGACTTCCACCATCTTTGAATTCTCTCGACGAAGTCTATCTAATTCATCGTTGGTTGGAACATACTCCTCGTAAGGGGAGTCTCCCATTGGTAAGTACGAGATATACTTCATCTCGTGGAGGGCCAATCCCATCTCCCCGCAGGGCGTCATGAACGTCCATCATGTCCTATAGTTGTATCTCTCTGCCAAAGCAAGAAACAAATGAGGGTTCGGGAAGAAGCCATATACGGTAGCGTGTACCGCATTATACAGATCGATCTCTTTGAGCTTCTCTGTAAACTGGACTAATATCCAGTTGGCTATACTGCTCTATCTTTTGATGTCTGGGTTCACCAGACCGGTCAGCCGGATATCTTGGTCCGGATATCTGCCTTCGGCCTTTACAAACTCATTTGTAAATATTGGAGTCCTCACAGGCAACAACAAAGAAGAATTCTCCGGAGGGATGCACCCTGGTTTCAGTCCTCTGAGTAAAGTACTGTGTCACTCAAAAGAACTATAGAACATGTCTCTATTCTTCGGGTCCTTCTTGACACAGATTTTTCCTGTCCGTACATCCTGAAGGGGAGTGATGTCCCATTCCATCCTCCTGGGATGGCTTGCATGAGCATATCATACTAAAGGAAGACATCTAGCAATATCTGGTAGCAAGATCAGTTTCTCTTTCATTTGGAAAGTTCTCTGCTCAATACGTGGTCTTGGTTGAGAACTTTTGTCAATGGCTTCACCAAACAGGAACATGGATTTTCTGTGGGTGATGGCATCAGCTGTCTGCAAAGGTTGTCCATTCATTAGACTTAACAAAGTCTCGTTGTCTTGTGCTATCAAAATAGCTTGGCGAGAGGATGGAAGGGCATATTGTAGGAAAAGTATGTGGGACAAGTCCTCTTTGAACTCTGATTCTGCAAGAGTTCCTGCAAAAGTTTCATATTCAGGATCTTCTCTGGTATTCACTGTATCAAACAGAGAAAACAAAAATTCAGCACAAGTACAATCAAATATGCTATTATCAGATTGCGCAACCCTCAGATTGCACAACCAACAGATTGCGTAACCCTCAGATTGCACAACCAACAGATTATGCAACCATCAGAGTGCGCAACCATCAGTTTGTGCCATATCAGATTGTGCTGGCAATCTTGCACAAATCAGCAGATTGCGTTGACTTTCGCCCGCGTAATTCAACCGATTGTGCAAGAAGATATTCTTCATAAAAATGAAGAATAACTGGTTCGTGCAACCAAAACCCTAAAAAGGGTGGCGCAGTATAATTACATATCTAAAAAGAGATGGATTTTAAAGATCAGTGAAGTCGAAAAACCCTAAAGAGAATTTTCGATTGAGTTGTCTACCTAGCACAGCAGGGTGCACAACTTCATGACGGAAAGGACGTGGCGCAACCCGAGTTGAAGACTCGGCGGGGGCCTTGCCCTTGTCGGCGGCGGAGGATCGCTTTGGTGCCATGGAGATCGTCGAAGAAGAAAGGAGGAATAGGCTCGGGGATTTGTTTCTCTCAAGCTCAAAGAAAACAAGTAAAGAACAACAGTAAAATCGAAGAGAACTATTATAGTTTTTCAAGGAGTAACGGCCGCCTTAGATTGCGCCGAAAAAGTAGGCTGATTCATCCGATTGCGCAGACAGCTCAACACATGCGCAACTTGATTGAAAATTCAAAATTCAAAGTATTTCGAAATTTTGAATAAGTTTAACTTTCAAAAACTTTGAAGGGGGTCTTGTAGGTCCTAAAAATCAAGTTGCACCCATCAACAAAGTCATGAAGATCAAGAAATGCATCTTTCAAATGAACTGTGCAGACATCAGATTGTGCATCATTCAGATTGCGCATACTAGACTGAGCTCATTTTCAACTGCGCAAAGCTGACGTGGCAAATGTCATCATTACCTGACAAAATCAAATCTTTTGACAGCTGACAGCACGGAGAATGAGGCGACTGTTTGTTTATCGTACAATACGGCGCTCAAGGACAGCTGGCAGCGCAATCGGCCAACCACTCTGTTGCGCAGTCCATTCTCGCGTAATCTAAAGTCAGTGCAACTCATGTTGCGCACTCCATCAATACAACTGACAAAGTACACGTGGCACTCATGCCATCAATTGCTCATTACGTGGCAACCGTCTATGCACGATCATGCGCATTTCAATCAAATGATGCCATGTGTCCAAGACAGTTGGCCCACGATCAGACAACTGCCTGCGCAGTCCAAGGTTGCGCAATCCAAACCATGTGCAATCCAGCATGCGCAGTTCAGAATAACTAAAAGTTAGTTATTTTTAGAACTCTATAAATAGAGTTTCAAGTCTTCATTCAACGGGATCAGACATTAAAAGTTCAGAAATATCAGAGAGTTCAGGAGTTATTGTCCAAGTGCTGCTGCATTCTTCGGAGGTTTTTGCCTTCAATTATCCGAGGCTTTTTGCCTTCAAGTCAACTTCAGAGGCTATCGTCTTCAAAGTTCACATCGTCCAAGGGATAAAGCAATCGTCTTCTAGATTGGATTCCTATAGTTGTACTTTCCCAGAATTCTTGTAATCTTCTTTACAAAGTTTGTATAAATAAAGTTCACACTTTTGTTTTTGCAAACAATAGACCAGTTGTCACGACCGGTACCCGCTTTTCGGATACGAGACGTGTCTAAGCCAGCCTACGCCACAGAGTCGGTGGTAGAACGCTGTCAAGCCCGCAAGAAATAATGCTCAAAATATAACATTTGCTGCTCATTCACATTTCTAAATTTATTACAACATTTACAACATTTATATTTAAAGAAAATACAAGGTTCTCACAATTAATGAAAATGATACACTGCTATCTATTTCTAGGTTTCTGTATGCATGTACACCCGTATCTCCTAAGCTAAGTGAAGCCACAGCTAACCTGAAAAATGATGGTTTCCAGTCAGGAATGGAACAAGTACACAAACCGACGGCAATACGAAAACACAATAGAATTAACAAGACATGAAAATAACATATGAGAGATAAAAACTAGAAGGTGACTGATGACATGACAAGTTGTGAAGAAGACAAGAAAAACAAATAAAAGACAACTACCTATGTGGTATAAAATATCCTTTTCGACATGTGAACGGCTAGGGGGAAAATATGGTACCCTGCACGTGTCGTGTGCAGCTGCTATCAGTCAAGATTAGACATATTGGGATAGTTCTAGGTAGCCCACATGTCTACTAAGATATTTCCCCTCCCGACTACTCCGTGTGACGAGCGTGTCAACATGTAGAAAGATATATATATAAACATGAAATAAAAAGACTACTATGAATCGAAAGCAATCAGAAAATACACTTGCCTGAGGTCCTTAGCTGGAGAAACCGATAGTACAACCACATCAGATGAGTCACTAAAGTCAACACATGCAAAAAGTCTCCAGATGCTGAAATAAATATTACCAACATTCTCAGAATAGTCAAATTAACTAGAATCGCCTGTCCTTAAGTCCAATTCTGGACACAGGGGCAAAACGATAATTTTGGGTCAAAACGGTGTCCGCCGTTGGACCCGCTTTGCACTGAAAAGTGTGCCAGATTCAACGGTCTCCAAAGTCGTCAAACTATATGTCAACAGGTTCAATTTTCCGATACGAATCCAACCATATGTCCAAAGTTGGATTTCGGCGGGCCGTGCACAAAATTGCCCGTTGAATCGGACCGTAGGGCCCGCAAAACGGCGATCCGATCAACTGTCTCAGAATTGGACCAAACTTGGCATACATGAATAGAAAAATGATACGGTCCTATTGGTGCAAGTTTCGTCTCGATCTGACGAACATGCACAAAGTAATTGAGAAACTTGCACAGAGGCCGATACGGTGAATTTCGACGGATACGCATCAAATTCGTCGTGCACACGCAACCAATTTGAATTCTGTCAAATCCCACACGTCTGCGAAGCCATTACGCACCTTTCGATGCTTTCAGTTCGCAACCAAGTCGTCCGATTTGGTGGGACGCACGTGGTATCAGAGTGTTTTTCATTAAATTTAGTTTTCGAAATATAGTTTTTCCAGATTTTCAAGAATGGATTAATCTATACACGGTTTATGAAATTCAAAACTACGAAATAGTTTTCGATCCCCTATATGTTGTCTTTGATATTGATCAATTGGTTTTCAAAATAGATCAAGTATTTGACCGAAGTCGGCCTTCCAAGTTTGGGGTTGGGGCTGCTCTGTGAACTGTTCAGGAACAGTTTTTCGGCAAAGTTTGTGTCGACTTTCTGGACAACCTAATTCGTCTAAAAAAAACTAACTGAAGGGATTGGAAGGCGTGTAGGTTGCGATCATACCTGTTCAAGTAGTTCGTGAAATCGCTGCACGATGACGGAGATAATAGCACGCGAAGTCAGGCTTCCAACCGCACTCTACAACTGCTCACCCGTGCATGTGCGCGCACGCGGCGTCCTCGGCCGCCGTTCGGCAGTCCTCCGGCGGTGTAGTGCCCCATCCCGCAAAGTCAATCGGAGGAATCGAAATGCCAATGGCGTTCGGACTTAGCCCGGCAACGGCTGTTCGAGGACATTGCTCGGTCAAGGCGACCGCTCGCTCAGGTGGGGTAGTTTCGGTGAACTTGCCTCATCTTTGCCTTCACATAATAATACGCATGTTTTCAACTTGCACAAGTAGGCTTAATAATAAAAGAGATGAACCCGCATAGCTGAAGGGAGTAATCCTGACGGGTCAAATTGAGATAGAATATGGAAAGGTCCAACGGTCGGCTTAGAGTTGGTGCACGGCGTGCTTTGAAAATGACACTCGATCCTTCGTCCCGTGGCTTAGAAGAAGGAAATTTGGTCGAGTAGGCAAAGTATGAACGTAGCCTAAGTCATAGGCGTCGCCCGCATGAATGCTTCATAAAGCAAGAATGGTCCCATCGTCCAAGGCTTGGCATAGCCTTGGCTTGCCCATGAGTTAAGTTGCGTTGAGCGGCTTGTGACCTAAGTTTAGGCACCCGAGTGACTTGGTCGTTCAAGTTGGATGCGTGTACGGCACGATCCATTAAGGCAAAGCTTGACGTAGCCTTTGCTCGTTAAGTTGTTGCGAAGTTAAGTTAGGCAAAGTTATATCGGTCGACCTAAGATATTACAAGCACTGTCCCGCTCCTTCGCGGTTTGTCAAGTTAAGTAGTCCTACGATCTCAAGGTCTGTCGACTCGGGCATGAGTGTCGCGTAGAGCACGATTGGCTTAAGGCACGATGGACGGACTGAATGTTTAAGTCAAGGACTATAAGTGATTCAAAGTGAGTTTTGAGAAAGGGATATCAAATAGGCATTCATGAGTTGAACCAATGATAGCGTAACAAGAAAGGAAATGCTCGCGACCGTGGGTCGTCGAAGGGTCTCAAGGAAGGAATGCGCGCGACCGTGGGTCGTCGAGGGGTCTCAAGTAAGGAATGCTCGCGATCGTGGGTCGTCGAGGGGTCTCAAGGATAGAAGTCTTGGTTTTGGTAGAGGAATGACTGTGTGAGACGTCAGTTTGTGTCGAGTCTTGCATTGTCATTTGACAACTTTTCGACAAGGGCGATGAACCCTCGAGCAGTAACCCTGGGCCATGGGGCCGACTCGGCCTAGGAGGGAACAGGGTATAGTCGTGCGTAAGGTTTTGGCACAGTTAAGCGGGGACTTGCGACAGGGCTAGCTACTTGCGTCGAAAGGATCCCGATTAACAAAACTATACGTCAAGGTATAGCTTGTGATGCTAGTGGCCAAGTTCATATAGATGTCGGCAAATAGCGGCTATTCGTATGTATGCTTTTGGATTGAGTTGAGTTGTAGGTGTGTACAGTTAAAACATAAAGTTTGGGCCTAAGATTGGGTTTCAACAAAGGCATCGTGCTTCGGCACGAGATGTGGCATCAAGTCTTGAGTTGTCGACATATAAGTTGCTTAAGTTGGTTGGGTTGTTTGAGTTTAAGTCGGGAAACAGCCGCAAGGCAAAGTTGGTTGAGTGACACTAAAATTCACAAGTCTTGATTGGGTCAGTTGGTGGTCAAAGTAGCAAGGGCCGCTAGGCGGCAAGGGCCGCGAGGCGGCGATATGGTTAAGTCTTATTGAATTACGAGGTACGGCCTTAGCAAGGGTTTGTAGCACGGTCACACGAAAAATGGAGCTTAATCGCGTAGTTGCGTCTCTGATTTTAAGCCGTAAGGCAAACACGACTCGATAGGTTAATGTTGTTGGCACAAAAAGGGTCTTGAGGTAAGGTATGAGTTAACATTGTCGTTGCAAGCACGAGATAGTCTAAAGACACAAAACAGGCAAGGCGTCGGTCCTAAAATAATCCTAATGCAAGAGTAGAAAGACAGTTGATAAGAGGGGACTATGTTGCACAAAAGTAAATCAAACGTGCGGGTTTTGTATGGGTGGGCGAGAAGCTTATTCCACCAGTACAGTTGAGTACTGACACCCACATAGTTTACATGTGCAGGCACAGGTAGAAGCTCGTGGCACGGAGCTCGCTTGGATGCGTCGAGGCACGGAGTTCCTTGGCGATTCAAAGCGTGCGACCGCATGGAGTAAAGACTTATACGGGACATAATGTATGGACGTCGCCTTCCGAAGCTTCTGCTGGCTCAAGCATTGTAATCGAGAGATGAGAGAGAGCTGAGTGATTGTAAAGTGAGGCGAGTGGATTTGAGTGATTGTAATCTTGGCCTTGTGCCCCCAATGTAACCGTTATTTCAATATCAATAAAGAGCTTCTTTGAATAACTTGTGTCTTGTTCTTAATTTTCGCTGCTATTATTCAATGTCTCTGCATGGGACTTCTGTGCGACGACCCCGTCGCAGCCGCTGAAATCGGCCGTTATGGAACCCGCCTTGCACGAGCGCAATCTAGGCTCGTGCGACATCACGCCTTAGCGAGGACGATCACTCCTACGGGAGCGGGGCTGACATAATGGTATCAGAGCACGGCTTTACGTCCTTTGACTATCGATTGAATTCTTTAACTCGTTGTTTTTGCAAACTCTGTTGCTTCCGCAAGTTGATATCGTTGGTGCGCTCTCTCTCAATTGTCCCACGGGGTGTCCATACAATAAGTCTAACTATTTTGCAAAACATAGGAGAACACATTTTGATACAAAACAAAAGGATGGTTCGCGTAAGCACGGTTGGCTAAGTCGGGCTGGGCATATACACCAAAGTTGCATCGACCTTAGAAAGTCGAGTACGGGATTCGTAATGTTTCGAGCAAGAATGAGTTAAACTCGATTGAGTAAATGTGGGATGACTGTCGATAGGGGTGCTATCGAGCGACGGTATCGTCGATGCGATATAGATGAGCGTGCTTGAAATTTGAGGAATGGTTTGAACGAAAAATTTGAAGAAGTCGATTATGATTCGAATGATAAGTTGAGGATTTGTTGAATGACTTCATCCCTGAGTGGTGTATGCGATAGCCTCAGGGAAGTCGATCGATTGATAAAAGAATGATGCGAATTGAGGAAATACGTTGGTCGATGACTTAAGATAAACGGATGAGTGATACGTGAATTTGGTTTGAGGAATTTGATGTTGTGAATGATTCGAGGGATAATGATCGAACTTGAATTGAATGTCGAGGAGATTATCCAGTCGAATGGTAGCATCATTCGCACGACTCGAAATTTGGTTGCAAAGGAAGATCGTCAGGTTACGCATATCGTCGATGGTATTGAGGCGTATCAAAGATCGATATGCGATAACTCGGGGGTACTCTGACTCGGCGAAAGACGATCGTGCAAGTATTATTGTTCGGTTGGATGCTATACTTAGGATTTTGATCGAGATGAATGTTGGATGAAAATGATTGTGTCTTGATGGTTATGCGGATAACCACAACATCGACGATCTTGTCTTGCGCGAGCGCAACTCTAGCCTCGCACATGCATCGCGTCGGATTTGAGATGATCGTTCCGCGTGAGCGCTGACATGGTGATTCATGTCGCGGGAATGATCGAACTCGAAAAATCAGGACGTGGCAACTTTGATTGTCTCGACTTATCGGTTCGATGCGAAGGAAAATTTGAGGATGTTTAGACTTGCGATTGATGAATAAAATAACTTGAGGATTGAGTAGGTCCAATCCGCATATCGAAAATGAATTAGTCTAGACGCAAAACAAGAGTTACGTCCCGATACAGATGATTATCCCACGGGAGCGTGCATGGTGATTCATGCCCACCATGGATAATCTGAATCGCGTGAGATCAGGGCGCAACGTATTGTTAAGTTAGACGACCTCATGATCGAATGCGTGAATTGGGATGAATGACTTAGGGAATCTGAAATGTGAATTATGGTTTAGCGGTGGATTGTGTCGTAGCGTGCTTGACTTATAAAGGATTGATAGGTGGATTATGTCAAACGTGTTCAAAGAGATGGACTATGTGAAGATGGTTTGTCGAACGAACGATATTGAGATGTCGTGGAATTGGTTGAAATGTGAGTTATCATAGGATGGCTTTGCTGAACGACTCGGACCCGTACGACGAAATATTGGGATGTGCGTAGAAAATCGATGCTCGATGTTTAGAAATCGGAATGATGCGAGCTTGGGTAGAAAACTTCGTATTATCAACTTGGTTTGACCTTAGGATGGGGTCAGTATTGGTATCGTTGTTTGGGAAATATGATTCCAATACTGACGGAAAGACATAGCCTAGCGGTTAGGAAGACGTTCCGGTGCGGAGCGATAGGAATGGTGAAGGCACCACTCATGAGGCTCGGTTGACATGCATGTATATCAAGGACGCTTGAATACATGCACGATCTGACTCGAGTGGTGATGGGGGATTCTCTATCACAAGGCTTGGCTGAATGCATGTATTCTAGGGACGCCTGGAATGCGTGCACGATCCAGCCAAGTGATACGTTGAGTTCAAGCATGACTTGAAGAATGGATGAGTGTCGCGAAGTTGAAATCTTGTTAAAGGAAAAAGATTGATACTAGTACGAGCGTGGCTCGGAATCAAAGAAACGCGTAGGCAGTGTACGTACGATTAAGCCTTGGCCATAGAAATGGTAGGATGGATTGCCTCAGGAAAGTCTTGAGGACGAGACTTGTTCTGAGTGGTGTATGTTGTAGTGCCCCGTCCCACAAAGTCAATCGGAGGAATCGAAACACCAACGGCGTTCGGACTTAGCCCGGCAACGGCTGTTCGAAGACATTGCTCGGTCAAGGCGACCGCTCGCTCAGGTGGGGTAGTTTCGGTGAACTTGTCTCATCTTTGCCTTCACATAATAATACGCATGTTTTCAACTTGCACAAGTAGGCTTAATAATAAAAGAGATGAATCCACATAGCTAAAGAGAGTAATCCCGACGGGTCAAATTGAGATAGAATATGGAAAGGTCCAACGGTCGGCTTAGAGTTGGTGCACGACGTGCTTTGAAAATGACACTCGATCCTTCGTCCCGTGGCTTGGGAGAAGGAAAGTTGGTCGAGCAGGCGAAGTATGAATGTAGCCTAAGTCATAGGCGTCGCCCGCATGAATGCTTCATAAAGCATGCACGGTCCTATCGTCCACGGCTTGGCATAGCCTTGGCTTGCCTATGAGTTAAGTTGCGTTGAGCGGCTTGTGACCTAAGTCTAGGCACCCGAGTGACTTGGTCATTCAAGTTGGATGCGTGTACGGCACGATCCGTTAAGGCAAAGCATGATGCAGCCTTTGCTCGTTAAGTTGTTGCGAAGTTAAGTTAGGCAATGTTATGCCGGTCAACCTACGATATTAACAGCACTGTCCCGCTCCTTCGCGGTTTGTCAAGTTAAGTAGTCATACGATCTCAAGGCCCGTCGACTCGGACAGGAGTGTCGCGTAGAGCACGATTATCTTAAGGCACGATGCACGGACTGAATGTTTAAGTCAAGGACTATAAGTGATTCAAAGTAAGTTTTGAGAAAGGGATATCAAATAGGCATTCATGAGTTGAACCAATGATAGGGTAACAAGAAAGGAAATGCTCGCGACCGTGGGTCGTCGAGGGGTCTCAAGGAAGGAATGCTCGCGACCGTGGGTCATCGAGGGGTCTCAAGGAAGGAATGCTAGCGACCGTGGGTCGTCGAGGGGTCTTAAGGATAGAAGTCTTGGTTTTGGTAGAAGAATGACTGTGTGAGACGTCAGTTTGTGTCGAGTCTTGCATGGTCATTAGACAACTTGTCGACAAGGGCGATGAACCCTCGAGCGGTAACCCTGGGCCATGGGGCTGACTCGGCCTAGGAGGGAACAGGGTATAGTCGTGCGTAAGGTTTTGGCACAGGTTAAGCGGGAACTTGCGACGGGGCTAGCTACTTGCGTCGAAAGGATCCCGATTAACAAAACTATACGTCAAGGTATAGCTTGTGATGCTAGTGGCCAAGTTCATATAGATGTCGGCAAATAGCGGCTATCCGCATGTATGCCTTTGGATTGATTTGTGTTGTAGGTGTGTACAGTTAAAACACAAAGTTTAGGCCTAAGATTGGGTTTCAACATAGGCATCGTGCTTCGGCACGAGATGTGGCGTCAAGTCTTGAGTTGTCAGTATATAAGTTGCTTAAGTTGGTTGAGTTGTTTGAGTTTAAGTCGGGAAACCGCCGCAAGGCAAAGTTGGTTGAGTGACACTAACATTCACAAGTCTTGATTGGGTCAGTTGGTGGTCAAAGTAGCAATGGCCGCTAAACGGCAAGGGCCGCGAGGCGGCGATATGGTTAAGTCTTACTGAATTACGAGGTACGGCCTCAGCAAGGGTTTGTAGTACGGTCACACAGAAAATGGAGCTTAATCGCGTAGTTGTGTCTCTGAGTTTAAGCCGTAAGGCAAACACGACTCGATAGGTTAATGTTGATGGCACAAAAAGGGTCTTGAGGCAAGGTATGAGTTAACATTGTCATTGTAAGCACGAGATAGTCTAAAGACACAAAACAGGCAAGGCGTCGGTCCTAAAATAATCCTAAGGCAAGAGTAGAAAGACTATTGATAAGAGGGGACTATGTTGCACGGAAGTAAATCAAACGTGCAGATTTTGTATGGGTGGGCGAGGAGCTCATTCCACCAGTACAGTTGAGTACTGACACCCACATAGTTTACATGTGCAGGCACAGGTAGAAGCTCGTGGCGCAGAGCTCGCTTGGATGCGTCGAGGCACGGAGTTCCTTGGCGATTCTAAGCGTGCGGCCGCATGGAGTAAAGACTTATACGGGACATAATGTATGGACGTCGCCTTCCGAAGCTTCCGCTGGCTCAAGCATTGTAATCGAGAGATGAGAGAGAGCTGAGTGATTGTAAAGTGAGGCGAGTGGATTTGAGTGATTGTAATCTTGGCCTTGTGCCCCCAATGTAACTGTTATTTTAATATTAATAAAGAGCTTCTTTGAATAACTTGTGTCTTGTTCTTAATTTTCGCTGCTATTATTCAATGTCTCTGTATGGGACTTCTGTGCGACGACCCCGTCGCAGCCGCTGAAATCGGCCGTTATGGAACACGCCTTGCACGAGCGCAATCTAGGCTCGTGCGGCATCATGCCTTAGCGAGGACAATCGCTCCTACGGAAGCGGGGCGTGACAGGCGGCACTCCGGCATCGGGGTGGCCGCCCATGCGACTGGAGAGGCGTGGGATTAGGGTTTCGCTTATTTTCTCGTACGCATATGTATGCTCTCTTATCGACAGAACGGGATCGGAGCGTTTTAATACTGCTCGGTTGAGTAGGGAATTACTCGGGCTGGGACTTGCTCGGCCTGTGTTGTTTGGGGCTGGGCTTGTCGGGACGGGCTGGGATGGACTTCGTTTGGGCCGGGCTTGCCCGGCCTGAAGGCTGCTGTTGCTATTTATTCTTCTTCTATTCTTTTATTTATTATATTAATCATATTATATATCTATAAGTATACACCCACACATATATAAATATATATGTATATTTATATATACATACACATATATGCCCATATATATATGTATTGTATATACATGCACATATACATCTTTATATATATATATATATATATATATATATATATATATATATATATATATATATATATATATATATATATATATATATATATATATATATATATATATACGTACACATACACAATATATAATGTATTTATATATATATACACGTATACACCTATATATATATTTATATATTTACATATACATTCACATATAAATATATATATATATTTTTATGCACACATACACATATACACCTATATATGTTTATATTTATATATACGTACACATACACAATATATAATATTTATTTATATATTCATACACATATATACTATATATTCATATATATTCGTATTCACATACACTTACACACATATATTATATATATATATTTATATATACATACACACATATATCTTTATATCTAAATAAACTCCATAATACCAATAACCCACTAAAATAACTCAAAGAGTCTTGGTGAACATATCTGGCCCTAGAAAATTATACCAATATTCTAAAACTCTATTTAAATATTAATAATACCCATTTTGTATAAATAACCAAATATTTAGAAAATGTCATTAAGTCCACCAAAAAGTTAGAAAATATTTGTACACACCTAAAAGTATGTCTACATAGGCTTGGGCTTGATTTGGGTCCAATCTGGACTAGTTTGGTACCACCGGGTCACTTAAACGTCAAATAATATTAATAATAAATAATTAAACTATTTATAATGGTCATGTCACAACTTGGCCTAGTTTTTCTATTTAGGACATCACTATAGCTCGGCCTTCCCTACCAGGGCTAAAACACTAGTCAAAGTACGCCACTGCACTATCCGTGCCATGATTTCTAATCACCTTGTACTCAATTCCTAACCATAACTAAAATCACCTACCATAATAATAACTAATTAATTATTTATAAAATCCTAAAAATCATCTTTCCAATAAAATAAATAATAATAAAATATTTCAAAATTTTCGGGAAGGGGAGCTACACCAGTTATGTGCAACATTTGTATGACGAGGTGGGGTTCAGTCCATAGCTTGGAGGGACCTATGTCGGCCTAGGAAAGAAGGCGGAGTGGGGTTGCGTTCACTAGTAACTCTTCGGGAGGTAGCCACGCTTAAAATAGGTTGGAGATTTTTATAAGGGAACTCAATGTTGGCTCTTTGGATGAAGAATCCTTTCTTGGGTAATACCTCCTTCTAGGAGCAAGCAGTTGATTCTAACTTCTCGGTAACCTTTAAAAACATTCTTCTAGAAAGGAAGCGACTGAAGCTGTGCGTAACTAGGGTGATTCAATCGGGGGTTAACACAAGTTTTTGGCTAGACCTGACGTGACCCACCGTAGCCTTTTGGAGATAGTTGGAGATTCTATCTACCACTTATATGGCCGACATGACCCACTGAGTTGTATTATTCGACAAGAAAAATGGTGTTTCTCGATACTAAACCTTAGTCAAAAGGTGAAAGAAGAAATAAAGAGGTTGGAGATCGATCAACAAGGGGCTGATGATGTATGGAAATGGGATTCCTCTACTAGTCACTTCAGATTCGCAGTAGTTTATGACATGGTTCGGCATGCACAAATGAAGGTGGATTGGTACTCGTTCGTCTGGACCAAGGGAGAGGCTACCAAATATCAATATTGCTTGTATAAAGCTGTCATGGGGAGGCTACTCACGCTTGATCGCCTTACCAAGTTTCATATTCTGCTCCCATCGGACATGTGTATTTTGTGCAATTGTGAACGGGAATCTGTTGATCATCCGTTCTTTGGGTGTTGGATGTCGAAGTTTGTTTAGCGTCTCCAAAGTCTAAACTTCAGTTGCGAGGAGATGCGAATGGGGTGGTAGCTAATATGGAGGGGATCATTCAAAATAGGAATAGGGGTCCAGTTTGCATATGCATATGGCCAAGCTTTGGCTACATTCGACGGTTTGGCATGTGTGGCGTGAGCGAAACCGAAGGATATAATTTGAAGGAGAGGCTACTCCGCTTCCACCGGGGCTCGAACTCCTGACCACTTGGGCCACATGCATCTCTCTTAACCACTAGGCTAGAGGTCATTTGCATATATATATATATATATATATATATATATATATATATATATATATATATATATATATATATTTTGTATGTGGCCCAAGTGGTTATATATATATATATATATATATATATATATATATATATATATATATATCACTACTAAAATAAGGCAAATTAGCGTCGTCATTATACGTCGCTAATAATGGAAAATACGTCGCTAATCGAAAATAGCGACGACTTTAGCGACGGAAAATGAAGGTCGCTTTTAAGCTAGTCGCAGATGGCACATTCGTCGCCCTACGTCGCTGTTTGCGACGTGACCGCCGTGTCGCTGGGTCATCGCAAAGTTAGCGACGGCGAGCGACAAAACTTTACGTCGCAAAATTAGCGACGTAGGGGGACTACTGAGTGATGTTTAGTTCTATTTACGTGATTACATGGCATGCCTGCCACGTCATCAAGGTGGCGACGTACAGCAACGTAACGCCGCTATTTAGCGACGTATAGTGACGTTCCGTCTTCGTCGCTATACGTCGCTATCCGTCGCAGAATACTGAAAAAAATTTAAAAAATATAATGTGTATTTTTGTTATGTTGTGTGTCTGTGTTTGCAGTGTGTGTGAAGTGCAGTGTTCGAACCATCGACAGTTTCGCTTACTGTTCTATGTTTTATCTTGGACAGAAAGAGCAACAGTTCAGGGTGCACTTCTCAGAGCTTCCTCTTCACGTCCTTCACCTTCTCGGGAACCTGTACGACGTCCCGAGAGAGTGAAGGATGTGATAATGAAGCTCTTAGAAGTACACCCTGAACAGTTGCTCTTTCTGTCCAAGATAAAATATACAACAGTAATCGAAACTATCGATGGTTCCGAACACTACATTTCACATACACTATAAACACAGACACACATCATCACAAAAATACACATTATATTTTTTAAAATTTGGGCAGCACCTCCTTTGTATATCAGATCATTGCTTATAACCCAGCGTAGGTATATTTGTCATCCCCATCACAGATATCATCATAATTAACAGTCTTCCATCATAACAGTCTACAACTAATAGATGAATAACAGTCTCCCATCATAACAGTCTACAACTAAATATCATACTCGTACTCAATAAAAATACCAACAAATTAAATATCACAAACATACATGTCCAACAGAGTCAAATAATAATGAAAATCAGTGTACAGAATGGTCAATGGGCCCATAGGGCCAATACATACAAAGGTGATAAAAAAATCTAGTGGATCACTGAGGACCCCTGTCGCGCATCTGGGATAGCATGTACTCATACTGCTCCTGGGTGAGCTGCACTGTAGGGGCAGTAGGAGGCAGTGCAATGTCTGGAGTCGGCGCCGTCGATGGACCGGGAGGACGTATCTGCTCCAGCTCTCGCAGTCGCTCACCATGCACAGCAAGGGTACTCACCATCCTCTGAGTACTCTCCTCAATCGAAGCCGATACCTGAGTGAGTGAGGCAGACATGGTCCTCTGCGATCCCTCCAGCTCGACCTGTCTACGCTCTGTGCGTTGCGTAGACTCGGTGAGCGTGTACAAGCTGGCAGCTGTAGCCTGCTGCAGACTCATCAGCTCCTGTATACTATGCTCGACCGCATCAAATCGTCGGGTGATCATCGGAGGTTCGGATCGTCACTCTGCGGTAAGGTGATCAGAAATCTGTTCCTGTAACTCGCGACGCAGCTCGTCGATCTGACGACGAATATCTTGAGCTCGTGACGACGCCTACGAAGTCGGAGACTGCGCACTGACAGAGGGGGCCCGGGATGACTCCGAAGCCAAATACGCACCGTAGGATCCCGTACCGTAGTACGTACCCTTCTGAAGACCGCCAACGGTGGTCATCCAGAGGTCGTCCGGCAATGGAGCAGTAGGCGGCTGGGAGGAAGTACCAGCCCCTCCCTTTGCTGGCACACTAGCAGCAGCAGCCGCCTCCTCTTGTAGCCGAACAAACTCGGCCTAGAACAATATTTTTTAATGTGTAAGTGTTTGCTAAAGTCTATATTGATATCTATTTTCCTATTTTCTAAATTATAGTAAATTAATATAAAGAATAGAACGTACATATGCCTGCGTCGCCCTTTCGTCAATGAACTCTCCAGCCCTCCGATGGGTGACCAGGAAGACGATCACCATGTTCGGGCCCTCACCCTTTTTTACCTGTTAAAATATATTATCTATTATTATTATTAAACATTCTATCGAACTATATATAAAATGATGTCCGTCATAGAAAATGTACCAGACGACGAAAATGCTCCGTCATCGGTATGGAGCCACCACACCACTTACTGGTGGTCGACCGCGCCACCTTGGCCTTGTCAGACCGCTCCTGGTATCTGGCCTCGGCGAATCTAGCCTTCATCGCAGTCCATTGCTCTGGAGTGATCCAACCATGGATCGACTTTCCGGAGTGATCACGAGACTTTTGGTCGTGGATCGCATTACGGATGAGCTTGCCTGCGACGGCAGAAAATTGGGCCTCGATCTTCGCCGTCCGGTGTGGTGGATAGAAATAGGTCCTCTACAAGAAATAAAATAGAAAAGTTATATAATATACACAAATAATTATTAAAATTTAAAAATAAGTAAATTTTTTACCTTGAAGTGGGCCAACCAAAAGGCCTTCCTATCTGCAGGAGCATCTGAGTAGTTAATCCAAGGCCCACCATAGTTCTGCCTCAGAAATAACCCCAGTTGTCTCTGTACTGCAGAAGGCCGATATCTATACAATAATAATTTTCATGAATATATATGTACATATAATCATTTGAGAAATATATATTAACTAATTAACTTACTTCGTAGGCCCGTCCGTCCAAATCTCCATACGCGTCTTGCCCGGGGGAGCGCATGGAGGGTCGCTCTCACCTGCTTCCTGGACAGGATCAGTCTGATCGCCGTCCTCTATATGCTCGGCGTCGGCTCCCCCCATGGAGCCGTCGGCAGGAGGAATACTGGACGCAGGATCAGGAATGCTGTACGCGGGATCAGGAATGCTGGATGGGGGATTAGGAACGCTGGACGACGAGGGAGGAGTCGCCAACCTGTTGGATCTGCTCTGTCCCGGTAATGGATCGGGAACAGAATGGTACAATGGCGTACTCGGAGATGAGGATGAGGGTACGGAATCTCCATCCCCAGCCTGAGGCAGACGGGACTGCCTAATATAAAATCCTCCGTATCGTCCAGATGGTCTAGTCATACCTGATAATAACATATGACAATAAAACAAAAATACATATTTATATGATAGACATCACAGATTTTTGAAAAATATCATAGTCACAGATAAAAGTGTCACTAAAGTGTCACAGATTTATATGATAAAAATGTCACTAAAGTGTCAAATATGATGATAAAATAAACGTACAGATTTAATCCTCTTCTGAAAATTCATCTAGTTCGTTTATCTCATCATCATCATCATCATCATCATCTTCTTCTTCTTCTTCTTCTTCTTCTTTTTCTTCTTCTTCTTCTTCTTCTTCTTCTTCTTCTTCCTCATCCTCAACATCTTCACTTTCATCTGCATCTTCCTTTTTAGATAATTCTACTTCTTCTACACAATTAGATGTGTAATGAGGAACTTTCGTCGTGTCCACTTCTATAATACTTGTTACAAGAGGTAGTTCATCCTCTTGATAAGCTATATCGTCAATCTCAAAGGTATTTCTAGCTTTGGTCTTGCATACTGCCCACCAGTCCGACCTTATTGTTCCCCATTTAGGATAACTTGTGAAGTACACGAGCTGAGCCTGACTTGATAGGACAAATGGTTCATAGGCTTGATATCGACGCCGATAGTTTATATCTACAAGACCATGCTTGTCTACTTAATTTCCAACCTTGACCTTCAATCGGATCGAACCAATCACACCTGAATAACACAATCTTAGCAGGCTCTATTCCATAACTATATGTCAGCTCCACGATCTCCCATAGCATGCCATAGAAATCGTTGCCCGTATCAACATCTTTATAGTTCGAAGATCTGATACACAAACAGCTATTTTTGGTGGAGTCGAGATCCACAAAGTTGTCTCTGATCGGGCAAGTTGTTGACTTGAACCTAAACCTATTAACACAGTAGCTTGGCCATATTTTTGCAGCATAATTTGGTCCCTTGGCTAGCATTCTAATAGACTACACATTCTTCTCAATATGCATGACATCAAGATTATGTCTGATCAGATTGGTACTCCAGTATGGCAGATCCCAGAATATGTTCCTCTTTGTCCGGTTATGATCTCTACCAAATCTACCGCACTTGCACCCAGTTGTAGGATCTTCGATAGCACATGGAAAATCTCTAACCTCCTCCCATATCGTGGCTCCGCACCACCTTGGCGGTGGATCACCCTTCTCTACAATGTCGATACGGAATGCATTCCTGTTCCTTCTGAACGGATGATCTTTTGGCAGAAATTGCCGATGACAATCAAAGAAGCACAGTTTTTCTCCATATTTCAAGCGGAAAGCCTTACTACGGTCCATACAATACGGACATGAGAGACGGCCATGAGTGCTCCATCCAGATAACATTCCATAGGACGGAAAGTCGTTGATGGTCCACATAAGGGTTGCCTTCATCTGAAAATTATGCTTCCTGGAAATATCGTACGTGTTAGCGCCTACTTCTCATAACTGATTCAACTCATCTATCAAAGGCTGTAAGTACACATCAATGTTCCTCTTGGGATTGTTCGGACCAGAAATTATAACGGTTAGAAATATATACTGAGTCTTCATGCACATCTAAGGCGGTAGGTTATACGGAGTGACAATCACAGGCCAACATGAATACTAGGATCCAGAAAGACCAAAAGGAGTAAAACCGTCAGAAGATAGCCCCAACCTGACATTACGCGGATCTGAAGCAAAATCAGGATACACTCGATCAAAGTGCTTCCACGCTTCTCCATCGGATGGGTGATCCAACACTCCTTCAATCTGTTCTCGCATGTGCCAACTCATATTTTCGGCCGTCTCTTTCACCATAAATAATCTTTGCAACCGCGGCATTAAAGGCAAGTAGTACATTGAATCGGTCGATCTTCTTGCACCGGTAGACCTTCCTATACTAGTTGTCTTATAGCGATCAGCACCACAAAATCTACACACATCTACGTCCTTGTCGTCTTTGTAGTACATCATGCACCCATTGCGATAAGAATTGATTTTCTCGTATCCCATCCAGAGCGATCTCACCATCCTCTTAGACCGATAGAAGTCTTTAGGTAACTTAGCACCCGCCGGCAAGATCTCTATAATCAACTCCAACACTCGGTTGTAGCATTCTTACGACATGTTAAAATCTGACTTAATGCTCAACAGTCTTGTAACCACCTCCAACGGTGAATGATCCTCACAATCAGGATACAATGGAGTCCTTGCATTCTCCAGCAACTCCATGAACTTTGCAGCATCGACATTCGGTGCCTCCTCAGCTGCATCATGAATGAAACTAGGCCCCGGAGCGTCGAAAACTATGTTCACGCACCCGTCGTCGTATGCATGATTATCTGAAACAAAATTTGTTCTCGCATGCATATGCGACTCAACATAAGGCTCCGGCTCTGATGCTAAAGACACAAGTTCTCCATGTGCGATCCACTGATAGTAATTAGGCGTGAAACCACTCGAGTACAAATGATATGTCACTTCCACTTCTGGATAATAGTTCACGTTATGACATTTCACACACGGACACTTAATTTTGGTGTCGTCCATGTACTGAGGGAACGCCTTAGCAAACTGCAGGAACTGCTCTACTCCCGCTATGTATTCATCCCGTACACCACATATATCATCAGGATGACGATTGTATATCCATGAACGATTCCGCAAGTAGTAATTCATATCCATTTGGAAATAATTCTGCAAAGATGGACACACATTATCCAATAGGCACAAATTCGTATATTATATCTTATTATGGGACACACATTAGTAGCGGATAGTTACTAATAACCATGCTATATTGCACATAAGTTCTTGTGCATCCAACGTGTACACATACGCTATCGATTCTTACTGATGCCAATCTCATTCAGACACACTAGATTCGTTTCGATATCGCCAGGGTCAAGTTGAATTGTCTTAATTAACATCAATTTTCAAGACTTGAATATACTACTTAGAATCCTAGGATACTATCTTAACTCTAACATATTAACTGGATAACTTAGGATGCTAAACGTATCCTCTAACATCTTATGTATCCTAGATATCCTAACATCTATCTCTAACACATATATATATGAACTAGCCGCTGCAGCCGCTGCCTATTGCAGCTGCTACTGCTGTAATTGCTGCCTAGCCGCTGCCGCAGGTGCACCCTGCATGCTGCTACCCTGCTGCCATATACTGCAGCTACTTGTAGCTGCTGCTGCTCCATCCTGCAGCCATTATGCTATGATCCCCCCTTCTATCACACATACTAACACCCTCACATCCCATATCTAAATTTCCCCTACATCACATACACTCACAAGCACTCAAACACACATACTTCTCTCTACAACACAACACACTTAACTCTCTCACTTCTCACTAACAAAACACACATATAAACTAACACCACTCTCAAGCACACTCGTAAGTGCACTACCACCTCAAGGCACTACCAACACACACACCAATATATATATATATATATATATATATATATATATATATATATATATATGGGTCGTTCTATAATACATCCGCTGGAAATGGATGTATCGATACATCCGAAATCTGGACCGTTGGATGTTGATCCAATGGTTCGGATTGAATAATAGTGTAGAAACATCATTTAATGCTGATTTAGACTTTTGACCTGTTGGTAACTTGCTTTAGCAGGTCATTCTTCACTTTAATTTTTTCAATGAACACCCTAAATTAATTCATATTTACTCTCTCAAAAGTCCATCCAATTTAATATTTCGTATTATATTTTTTTTGGTTACAGGCCGTCGTGGTGGTGGTGTTGGTGGTTGTGGTGGAAAGAGAAACAGAGATGAAGATGGAAATAAGAATCGGTCCGGATCGCGTCGAACGTCGTCGAGCCCTCCTAGAACAACGAGGATTACCAGCTGCGCCGTGAAGAATCGGTTCGCTTCCCGTCGGACATAGTCGAAACCTCCTCGAACAAGAAGTATTAGCGGCGCCGCTCTAATTTTACTGTCCATGCCATTGTCAGAAATCTTATTTTTCATCTAATAATTTAATATTTTGTTAATAAAGCTACATGTCACGGTGGTGGTTGTGAACTGAGGAAAACCTGCTTCTGAGGTCGGGCGGATCATCTTGTCACATATTTTTAAAAAAAATCTGTATTGATCGGACGAATTTTTTTTACTTTTCTAATGATAATATTTTCGAAGAGAATATTTTATTTGGACGGTGAACGGCCATTCTCTTTGCTTTTAACACGGAGAATGGCCATTCTCTTTGCTTTTAACACGGCGAATGGACGGAGAATGGCCATTCTCTTTGCTTTTAACACGGCGATTGTACGGAGAATGGCCATTCTCTTTGCTTTCTACACGGCGAATGGACGGAGAATGGCTGTTCTCTTTGTTTTTAACACGGAGAATGGCCATGCTCAAGGAGAATGGCCATTCTCCGTTACTTTAACATGGAGAATGGCCATTCTCCGTTCTTTGAAAACGGAGAACGGACACTCTCTGTGCTTTTAACAAAGTATGGTACATTTAGGACTGGAAATGTTCATGTATCTCATATTTTTTTCACCAAATATTTACAGTATTTTTAATATCATTTACCATAGTACATTCATTTTATATTAAATCATTTTCAAGATAATCCGAATATCATTTTATCAGGCTTCCACTGTATGGCTGAACAAAATTTCTTGCGAATGTTTGAATATAATTAACCTACTATCAAAGAGAATTTTTCTTACATTATATTATGCCTTACACTGGCATCGACTTCATACTGATGGCATCGATGTACTGATGGCAATAACAAAGGATGAACATGCAGGATTACAATTATGTTTCCGCAATAACAAGGGATGAACAGGCATGATTACAATTTTGCTTCAGCAATAACAAGGGATGAACATGCACTGGCATCGAATTCATACTGATGGCATCGATGTAATAATTTTTTACAGAAAGCAAAACACATTACAATCAAATAAAGTTTCAGTGATCCTAGGAATGCATCCGTAATGTGGCCACCTTTAAACCCTAGCAATGCACCCAGGACTCACGAAATCTGTGATGGGCATCTGCAAATCAAAGGAATACACCAAAATATCAATATCATCTATCAAGGCCAACTGCCAACCAAATAAATGCTTCAACCAGAAAATCATAATCAAATTAAGTATACTTCATTCCAAGTCCAATAAACTGCATAATTCACGTTACAGTAATCTGTCCAATCCACGTTAGTAATTCAACATAGAACCTACATAATTCACAATACAATAATCCAAATAAATATCAGACCTACTCTAAATTCAAGACCATATTACATTTTCAAATCAAATTACGAACTATGCACTGAGTACAAGCGAAAAGTTTAATCTTACAATATTTCAAACACAAAATTTAGTTTGTCCGCCATGACCAACAAATATTCAGAACAATATTACAAGTCAAATATTACTTCCACATTGAAATAAGAGACATTCAAAACTCAAAAGATGAATCTTCATAGACGTCTCCATCTTCATCTTCTCTTCTTGTTTCTTTTTTTTTTTCCTACTTCTTCTTTCTCAAAATATCCTTCACCTACACCTTGAGGGACGGATGAAGAAAAATTATAGTCGGTATTGACTCACTTTATAGGTAGAAATGACATCCAGAAACATAAATAGAAGTATCAAAGTGATGGCTAGCATTAAAGTGTCAATGTGCACAGGTGTATTTTTACATAAGATTTTGGGCTAGCCCATTACCTTCTTCACGAGGGAAGGAAAATCTTATTCTTGGTCAGCAAATTCAACCTCTATCTGGTTAATCTTATCCAGAATCAATTTCTGGTTGTCGGAT